>APFE030093863.1:3692-51089 GCA_000404065.3 Pinus taeda | reverse complement strand
GACCCGAAAAAACTGCTAAAAATAGTAAGTTGTGCTATAATTAAGGAAACTGAAAATGCTGAAAGAGACAATGATGGGGGTCCATATGGACTTGGCAGGTGGCCACCAATATCCACCTGGATCAGATGAATACCTCCAAGTATATTTAACGAACCCCGAGAAGGAGTGGTTCAATCCCGTCATGATTGACAAGTCCATCGTTGTTTGATGTTTTAATGAGTCCAACAAAGATATAACTCGACATATTTTTCATGTTTAGAGAGTTTGAAAATACGAGAAAAAGAACACTCCAAAGTTTCCTTTTCATCGATAGTCCCTTGAGTCCAAAAAGGCTGAAAACAATACCCAAGAGAATCTCTTAGCCATGGTCGACTAAGGTATTCATTCTTCATAAGTAGTCTATCTCAGTCTGGAAAAGGGTTAGACCGATACTGAGTAGACGTCTTTTCAGTTACTTTAACTAGTTTGAAAAGACATGTGCTTGGCAATCTTTTCATATTTTGGGAGTCTAAAAAGAGTTGAAAGAGGACTCCAAGGGGTTCCTTTTTCGTGAGTTTATAAAGCCCAAAAAAGTGATAAAAGTATGCTCGTCGGTCAAATGAATTGTTCAAAACACGGCAAAAGTCGTCAAATAACTGTCGACCTGCACAGAACACCAGCGAAAGATTAAAAATACATGTTTCATGATAAAACTGAATTACAACTAGGTCAAATCATTAAATATGAAAGAAATGACCATAGGTAATCAAAACTACAATTAATTTATACCAGTTCACAATTGAGACTCTGAGGTACCTTGTAGAGGCTGAGTATACGAGATCTGGGAGGTATCAAATACCGTTGGAATAGATTGAGTCATAGTGATGACCTATAAAGGTTGGGTCACATCGATTTGTGCTTGCTGAGGTATAGATTGATAGGCAGGAAT
The DNA here is from genome assembly GCA_000404065.3 of Pinus taeda. NCBI lineage: Eukaryota > Viridiplantae > Streptophyta > Pinopsida > Pinales > Pinaceae > Pinus > Pinus taeda. Next base: position 50,161 of record APFE030093863.1, on the reverse strand, counting down.
TTGGGATGCATATGGCATAGATTGAGAATGCATGGATGTACTCACAACCGAGCCAGGTTGGAATGACTAAGTAGGTTGCCAAACATTAGCAGCCAAACCAAAATAAAGCGGATTCAAATAAGGCAGAGCACTGATGTGTAACATACCGATGATAGGTTTTCCCCTAGAGCACTAATATGTGGCGTACCTTATGATGTTAGAGTTTTGAGTACTTTGTGCCCTTGATCTTTTGTAGTTGATTGTGATTAATATGGTGGATCATTTCAAGTGTTGTCACTTCTAAGTAAGAGAAAAAACCTTTCTCTTTCATTTCATGGTAGCATTTTGCAGGTTCATGCATATTTTTGGGGTTTTTTAGGGTGTTAGGGCTTAAATATTTTGCCCCTTGATCTATGCACCCTCCTAATGTCGAAAGGAGTGTTGATTCTAATCAAAATGCATGGGAGGCAGTGCTACAATGCACTGTCTCCCTTTAAGGGGTTGCATTGGGTGCAATTCTCTAGTGCGTTATGCTAGTTCCCTTCAAAATCTGTAAATATTTTTACATGGAATGAATCCTAATGAGTCTCCTTGTGATGTTTCAGGACTTCATTGGAACAAAATGGCCTTAATATGGAGGGAATAGAACATGAAGAACATGATATGAATGCATCAAATTACCCTGCTACCATCCAGGCACTAAAAAATTGTGGGTTACTAGAATTCTTCTAGCTTCCTGGCATGAGGCAACATATGGAGTTGCTAGAATATCGTATTCATTCATGGGATGTTCAAGCTTAGGCATTCATATAAGGAGAAAATATGCTTGAGATAAAGGCCAAGGACATATATTTTTTGACTACTTTATCTATGAGAGGTGCCCTCGTCTCCTTCTTAGGTGGGAGAAGGGGTGGAGAGATAGTTAAGGCTTACATTGCCACTCATTGTAGACCTCGAGCCCAGTCAACTAGGGATGGGAAAATCAACATAAAATATGTGACCCTATTGCATTTAAGAATGATCATATTCATCATTTCCAGATTAGCTAGTAGATGTACACTTCACATAGCCACAAGTCCTACATGAAGTATGCCCTAGAATGTATTGAGGCAACGATTTTCAACTAGAGCGAGGGAGTGTTGGTCAACATGAAAGAACAACTGACTAAAGAAAGAAGTGGATGAATGAATTTTTTTGGCTATGGTTTGATCTTGATCTTCTTTGCTTTAAAAAGGATTATTTTGCTACAAACTCAACATATCACGCTTGAGCCCATTGATTCAAGAGTTCCATGGATGAGGAGGTGGATATATTTTATGTCCCAACATGTAGGTCTGTTGACGATCAATTTCTCACCATACTTGTTTGGATGGTTGCGCATGTAATTCATTATTATAGATGATTATCCATATGTAGGGATGGATTTTCGTGGAGACCCTTAGCTCATGCTTCCTGAGGGTGAGCAGTGGGGTGCTATAGGTACAACATTTCAATCATTTTTTATTTTAAGTTTCACAATTTTTTTGTGTTTTAAATGTATCTGAGACTAAACTATTGATTTGTTCATGCAGATATTGGGCCTATTCGACCTATAGGTGCTTCATATCTCCATCGTGTGGGAGACCCACAACAGGCAGTATCACCGGTACAATTTGATGTAGTAGAACAAGATGTACTACACGATCTAATTATATCCGAGACCTTAGCATAGGTAAAGTGCCACATGGAGGGGTTGACACATGGGATAAATGAAACCATAGTTGACCAACTTCCTATGCGACTCCAGCAACACGTTATTGGAGTGTCAAGCCGTATTGGTCGGCTACTATGCAAGATAGCTAATGCGGTGGCATGTTATCATGAGCATTATGATTATTCTACTAAGAGGCTAATAACCATATTTTCATGTAGTTTTTGATGTGATAGGTCGTGTGGCCATATGTGTCTCAGGCAAGAATATTGTAAAACCAAACGTTATATATAAAACTATGTTGAATGTTTCCTATGCTCCTATTAGTACTTTCAATGGATGTGATATGTATTGAAATTTATTTACATATGTCGCAAATGTCTATCCAAAACATGATTAGCCAGTGTATCTATCAATGTGTTTAGATTTCTAGAAATGTGTTGATATTGAATGAAATTGAAATGTCTTTCTAGGAGGAAACCCCTCAAAAGCATGTGAATAATAGTTGGAATTATAACCAAATAAACATTAGTCAATTGTAGTACTACAAGTTGTGAGTCAAGTCTGATGACTAAATTACGGATACCATGTGAAATAGCATCAAACATAAGCTTGACCACTGTGTTATACTCAACAATGTTATTGGTGGAGCGACCGATATAGATCCCTCGTAGACTCACTAGCTCACCATTTGGAGAAAAGATAGCCCACTTTGCAGAAAATAGGTTCTGAGTACTACGAATAGTGCCATCAACATAACCAACATATGGTTCAGAGGATGCCGACATCTACAAGCCAAACATAAACGGGATCAACACAAACCATAGGAAACTCTAAAGAGACACACTACAAACACACTCAACACACCTATATACAGTATGTACATAATGCACTTTGCAAAAATAAAGCATAGTATTTTCTAAGATACATCCCATTTCTAGGTTGCGCCAGTGGAACTCCATCAAAATCAAATAGCTCATAGGCCCCTTTAGAAAGAACATGCTTGAAAATATATGCACCTAGCCACATGGGTTGGGACTTTCCTGATCCTAATTTATCAGATTCTTGGTCATATAGAAGGACAGGGTCTCCTTCTTAGAAGACACGAGGCTTGAATTTTTTTCATATTTTGCCTTCACACGTTTCTTATAAGCTTCATTAGCCATAGAGGCATCTCATTGAGTCTCGACTAAGCATGTTAGATGTAAGAGACATTCCTCTTCTACGGAAGTAGCAGGAAGAAGTTCTACAAAAATTTCCAGTGAAGGAATCTCACATTGAATCGAGAGGATGGCTTCGAGACCATAAACCAATTGAAATGGTGTAAATCTGGTAGCAGTCCTAACAGAGGTTCAGTATACCCACAAGGCAGAATAAAGAAGCATATGCCAGTCTGGTTTATGGACCCCTATCATATGTTGAAGCAATGTTTTTAGAACATTATTAATAGCCTCAACTTTCCCATTAGCTTGAGGGTAGTAGGAAGTGGAACTTTCATGAGAGAGTCCTAGATTGGTAGTCAGTTCAGACATCATGTGATTGCGAAAGTGTTTCCCATGGTCCATAACTATGGCTTATGAAACATCAAACCGTGCGATGACATGGTTAAAGAAAAAATATGTAACTATCTCGCCAATATTATAAAATGTAGGCATCACCTCAGCCCATTTAGTAAAGTAATCAACTGTTACAATGATATAGGCATGCCCCTAGGTGAGTGAGGGTTACATGTCATGAAATTGATATGCCATTTCGCAAAAGGACCTACGACGATAACAAGATGTATAGGAACGAGTAGACCATGGGTCTTAAGGTCGTAAATTTGGCATGCATGACACTTATGGACAACAAGAATGTGTTATCACTCAGGTTGTCCCCTAGGAAGATTCTAAGGAGGGGATACGGCCGAGGTAACCACAGACCAATCTTTTAGACACAGATTCTAGCTAATCTGCATCCAGAGAGGGCTCTCTCTTTATAATTTAGCTTTGTTTTGAGGTATTTTAGGCTAGTTATGATGTACAGGGGTTTGTTTTGATTTTTGGATGGTGATCTTAGACATAAATGGGACGCAAGTCTGAATAGTTTATTCCATTGGGCTAATGGAGTCTGTGAGGATGAACTGCTGAGTGTGTTTTCTTTGGCAAAAGGTAATACTACAGAGCAAGATAATCAATCTTGGAACAATTTTATAATCTGGAAATAGATGGAATGAAAGCCAGTGGGTGAAGAGCAGTTAAGAATCCTTCATCATGTTGGCAGAGGGAAAATGCATGACTATTATCAAGGAGTAGTAAAGAATTCCTTGTCAATATTCAAAGTGAAAGAATTAGTGGAAACAAGAGCAATTAAAAATCCCTGTTTATGCTAACTCTAAAGAAAACATAAGTAATAATAGAGATTGAACACAAAGTGTTTTTAAACAAATTCTGGGCTATTCTTTTTCTCCATTACTAAGATTATGAAAACATATATGAAGTGTGTAGACACAGAAAATACAAAACACAAGTAAGAAAAATTTATTGATCCGTAAATCATTCAAGAATTCTGTAGCAGAGACCCAATGCATCAATTCCACTTCAGACGGTGCAATCACAATGAAATCCAACAGCTCATTTATTTCATAAGCTTTTTGAGTTACAGTGCAGTCCATAGAAGATATCACCAACCACGAATACATCTCACGGGGAGGTATTTATACAAAAAATAGTTACAAAATATCCTATGGAAAAATATCCCGCAATAACTTCATCCATCTACTTCTACAAGGAAATAAATGCCATTGGAAACAGGGAAAAATGAATGCAAAAGTAATTGATGTTGTGTTGGACGCTTTAATTGACCAGATACGTTTGACTTTTACACCTAGTGAGTCGGCTGATAGTCTTTCTTTTATTAGCTTTGCTAAGTTGTTGCCCTGGCCCTTTCATCTGTGCCTGATTCCGCTTTAATGCATTTTGGCGTGACTTCCTTCCCCTGTTGTTTCATTTTTTATGATATGTGGCACGTGCATTGAATTTGATTGAATGCAGATGATCAAAAAGAGAACTAAAACTACCTTGGTAAAACCTCTAACATGCTCTTCCACCATTGGTCTGTTAGCAACTGGTGCCTCTGTAGCTTTATCAATATTTCATTAGCTTCAGTATACCTGTAGAAATTGGGCTAGACTTCAAAAAGATGTGTTATTTCATGCTCAATATAGAACATATTTTCCAATTTGTCATATAAGCTCTATCCAGAGGGAGGTGTTGTTTCTTCTGAAGTGCTTGATGATGCTATGATATGATTGGCAACATATGTATTCACCCTGTGAGCAGATTGTTCATGTGTCAATAGTCTCTGATTGCTGGTTAACAAACTAGGTAGACCTTTTTGCTGCAAGACTGTAAACTTTTCTGTAAAAGCATTTATTTCCATCTACATTTCTTGACATTTTCTCTCCAGATTATGTATAAAATTCCTCATGGTTAGCACCTTTTTAACTGTCAAAATGGTACCTGTTCTGTCCCTGATATCTAGAGCTGCTAGTTGTTCTTTGGTATGTGTATTCAAAAAATGAATTAGACTATTGACCTGTTCGGGCATGTTTCCCAATGATGCTCTGGCCTTTTGAATCTCTACTTGGGCTATTTCTATCAATTCAATTTGCTCATAGATAGTTTGTATTGATCTCCATTGATGAGTGATGGACTGGCCAATTTTAGTCCACAAAATTGTTTTGATTTCTAATAGAGGTTTGTGAAGAACAAGATCTTTCTCCAAAGATTTTACCTTATTTTCCAAGGCCTTTACATCTCTTGTTTTTTCTGCCACAATTATTTTAGATTTATCATAGCTTACCTCTAACTTGGCCAGTTTTTCTTTGGCTTCTTTTAGCTCTGCCATTTGGAGTTCTAACTCCTTTATTGCCTTCATCATCTCTTCCATGCTCATGCTGGTATCTGGTACTGTTGTTCTTGCTGCTGAAGCTGAGGTACCTGTTGTTGATGCTGGGAGAGTGGGAGGGATTGCTGCTGCAACTGTGGGAGGGGTAGTGGCAACTGTTGGAGTTGTTTCAGGTGGCTGGGAGGTCGACTCTCCCTGCTTGGCTTGTAATGCTTTCTCCAATTCTTGCTCTGTTTTAGTTAGCCTTTGATTCATCTTTATCAGCAAATCCATCATGTCTTCTTCTGCCTTTTCTTGTGCAAGTTCTGTAGTTTGTGGGTGCATAGTAACAGGCAGCTTCAATTGCTTCCTAAGTGCAGCAATATCTTCTTCCTTTTTCTTTATCAGTGCTTTGATGCCCTTGGCATCCTTGGGATCATGTCCCAGCTCAATAATAATTTCTTCTAAGGTCTTTATTCTGTTGTCTTTTGCTAAAGAAGATATTTTTTCCAAATCCAATTGGGCAGATGTATTGCTTAATGAATCCTGCAATTTGTGGGCCAACATTGCCTTATCTGCCAATGTAGAGTAAACCATTTCACCCGTCTATTTGTGCAGCTCAATCTGGTCCATTGGGTGTATGTCTTTGGCAAGGACCTCTAGATTTGTTCTTATATAGTCAGCTACTAATTGTGGTTGCCGAACTTTAGGTCTAAAATGACTTAAGATCATTTTTTCCTCCTTCATGTCATATGCAGCCATTAGTCTTTGCTATTTGGAGGGTGTCATTTTGAGAAATTGATCATAAATTTGTAGTCTCAATGGCTCATTCTAGGCCTTAATGTCCATGAATGTTCTTTTAATATCAAAACGTTTCTTACTTTGCGACCTTAAGGAGGAAACTTCCATACCATGTTGCCTCTCCATTTCCTGCCTGTGAGAGCTAGTGGATGTCTGTTGGCTAGTTGCCCTCTCCTCTCTTGGACTCTCCGTGATTTATTCAACAATTTCCTCTTCAAGTAGAGGATCTACTCTTTGCCTTTTGGCCTCTGGCTGATCCGATGATCCACTTGCAGGTGTGGTCTCTTCTCTATCCCTTTTCTTGCTTCTTTCCTCATTGAGAGGAGTCTATAATGCTGGTACTTCAGGTGCCTTTGTCTGCAGTGAAGGGGCTTTCCCTTGAGCCTGTTCCTTTGATTTTGTTGGTGGATCTGTCATCATGTGTTGCTCTGAGTCCAACACCTCTTTGCCCTTTGATGTTCTAGCAGTTGGTGTAGTGCTTTCTTGGGCCGGTTGCTGTGAAGTTCCAGCAGATGATGTGCTTACCCTGGTTTGCTGTGGCACTTTGAATGACACCTGTCCAAAAGAATCTAGGTCAAGAGTCTTTTCAAGATTTTTCATAGTTTGTTCCATTTTCTCTTCCTCGGTGAGCTGTTCAATTAGTGTGCCTTCTACCCACTCATCTCGGTTGGCAAATTGTTCTATTTCAGGGATCTTGCAATGTTCATAGGCTGGCAACCTATATTTTATTTTTCTTGCATTGATAAAGCCATTTGGGTCATAGGGTACCCACCAAAAGCTTCTTTTTAATCTGAGTTTTTCACCCAATATCTTGTCAGCATCTTGCCATCCTTCCTTTTTGTTCATGACATAGGGGCCTAACTGGTCTCTCAATTTCAACTGAGCCTTTTTCTTGGTGCTATGAAAATGAGTGAAATCTGAATTGATAAATTGCCTGAAATATTCTAAGGTAAACAGTCTCATTGGCACATATTTTGGCAGCTTGTAGGGGCACAACTCACAGCCATATATCCTGATCTCAGTGTGATTCTGGTATAAGTACCAGTCACCTATTTTGTAGCTTTTGGAGAGCTGTAATATTTTCTGCATATCATAAGACAGTCTATGAGGAGGAGTTCTCATCAGTAGAGAAGAGAATGGATATATGAACATGTCGATAAACTCACAGTAAGAGTAAGGAGAGTTGTGGACTTCATGAAAGACTGAGGTCCAAAAAATCACAGACCTCTTTTCTCCTTTAGAATCCAATTTTCTAATGGGAAATTGGAAACTATCTGGCTCATAATACAGGAACAGATGATAGATGTAGGATGAGTACTTGAAGACTCCCTCCCTGTCTAGATTCAAGAGCTGGTCATGGATCTTGTTGGCAATGAATGTAGCATAGTTGTATTTGACAGCAGGGGGCTGCCCTAGAGTGAATATGGACAATAAAACTAACACAGTCTCATCAACATATTCACTTGTCTTGAACCCCAGAATATAAGATATCATATCAACAAGTAATTTACCCACTTCATTGAACCATGCATGGTGAAAAGGAGGTGGCTCTGTAGGTCGGCGATCTGATCTCATAAATGTCTGGGCAATTCGAGCTATCTCTGAACCGGACAATTTGGGGCCCTCATCAAGCAAGAATTTCATAGTAAGAGGAAACAAAAGTTGAGTTGGTTTGAAGTTTAGCATTTGATTTATGGACTCAGGAGTTATATGAAAGAGGGTAGTTCCAGATGGAGTTTTTACTGCCCTTTGGGTTGGTTCATAGTTGTCATAACAGAGGTGAATTATCTTAGGGAAAACATTGACAGAGGGGAGGTAGTACATGGGTAAATTTGATTCCCATATCCCATAAAAATCATTTTTGCTTAGGTAACTGTTCCTGAGTTCACAGAATGCTTGGAGATGGTTTCTGTCACCAACTAAGTCTTGGATTTGAAAATCCCTATCAGCTAAGGGCAGCCACTCCAATTACTTATGTGGAGCATTAAGAGGGGCTATATTGAGGGCTACTGGAGCTTCCATGGCTCAATTATGTGATTTTGAAATTGGAATTTTGGGTCTGTGTAAGTAAAATAGGGAAAACAATAAAGCTATGGATTTTCTCTGGGAATCTCAGACCGAATTCGACTCAACATTAACTTACTGGGTACAAATTGTAGAAAAAACATGGCTCACAGAGTTTTAAGCAAGAAATGGATAGAAATAGTTCAGGGCTTTTTCCTTCGGTAATTACAGACCAGAGTGAACTCAAGTTCAACTCGGCAGGAGAAATTTGCAGAGGAAGATGGAACTTGGTGGATTTTTGGTAAAATTCAAGCAAAATAGAGGTTGCAGTGCGCAAGTTTGAATGCAGCGCTGTGTTTCTTACTAAAATTTGGGTGTTTTTTGGTGAATTTACAGAGAAAACTAGAAAAATAGGGTTTAGGAGCAGCACTCAGGTAAATACCTATTTAATGGATGCCCTGTTCAAAATGTAGGTCGCAGACCGAGCTGGAGGGGAGCTGTGCACTTAATTCAGCTGGGCGGCGGACTGTATAGTCAAAAACACTGCTTTGGATGTGGAACAACATGCAGAGGTTGCGCAGAAGAAACAAACAGAAATGAACGAGAAAACGACATTTCATGCCTTTTGACAAAGATTTGATTTTGGTGGGTTTTGGCGGGTTTTGGCGCACTTTGGTTGGGTGACGTCAGCATGACATGAATGCTTGTCACGTAGCGGGTTGACGTGGCGGTGACACGGCGACAAAGGGGTGGTGATGTAAGCAGGCGACATGGCGGTGACATGGTGTTGACATGGGTGCGACGTCAGCTAATGACGCAAGGGTGATGTTAGCAGGGAGGTAGTGGGGCGGTAAGCGGTATTCCCCGCACCGCCTTTGGGCCAGGGTGGTATTGGAGGGGGGGGCTCCGATCACGCCGGGAAGTTGACACTTGTCTTCTGTACAGCGGCAATACCACCCATCCCCCGGATGCTATCGATCGGTGATCGAAGGGGTTCCAATATGCATGTGAGCCATCGGATATATGGGTGATGATCGAACGGTTGACGGTGAGTGGGATATGACAGAGGCTACAACGTGGTGGCCCACCATAATTTTTAACGTTTGTAATGTTCAGGCGGTGTATTGAAACTTTGGTTAAATGTTTCGGGCGTGGTTATTTATTCAACCAAACGTTGAATAAATCCCAATGTTATATGCGCGCGTGGGGAAGGGTTGTCCACAAGGTTTCGAATAAACCTTGGACCCCCTAAAACATTAACATATGGCTTTAATTAAGCCCGGGGCAGGATATTAAAGAATTTCGGGGTTTTTATGCATTTTTACGTAGTAGGGGAGGGGAAATATTATGTAGAAGCTATATAATAGTGTTAATAGGTTAACATGAGGAATATATTCAAAAATAAAAAGCGCTAAGTAAAAGGTGAAACTTAGGCTTAGGGAATAAAAGGGATCTAGGCCATGAATTCTGGGAAGCTTAGCACAATGGAAGAGAACCACTTTTACACAAGAAATGTGGCTTCCTTTGCCTAAGTAAAACAAAGTTTCACTTTAGTCTTTCTCATAAAATGAAATGAAGTAGGAGCACTAAGCAGATCTTAATGTCCTTGAGGGGATGTTAGTAAGTGTTCTTGGAAAAATGAGGAGGGAAATTAGTCATGCTCCATTTGTTTTGTGACCACCTTGCCATAGAGCTTTATGATATCCATGAGATAAAACATATTCAAGTGACAAAATTGCTCATAAACCTGCTTCTGCAACTTCAAAACTACTTACCCATCCTCTTACTCCTAACATTTTTTCTTCATTCTCCTTGGGTGCATTTGAACTAGTAAACCCTGATTCTCTTCTTTTCTTTTAGCTGCCATCCTATCTAAATCTACCCTTATCTCTTCCAAGGGCCCAGATTAAACAATTGGGCTCCTTTGCTTCTCTACCTAGCTACTCATCTGCCAAGTTTGAATTGTTTGGACAAACCTTTATTCTCTATTCTAAGACAAGTAAATACAAATATGAACTTGGCCAAGATTAAGTTGTTTGGCCATTCATGAACCATGATAAGAGTCAAACAACTATATATAGTGAAATTCTTCAAAAATGGAACAGTAGTGGCATTTGAACTAGCACACTTTCCTAGTCTTTTGTTTGGGGTTCATTTCTTTCATTTTTCTCTTGACCATTTCCTTCTTCTTGCCCTTTGATTTTTCTTTTAGGGCATACCCTCTTTTCATTTTTTAATTTTCTTCATTTGTCTTCAAAATATGGAAACCTTTGCAGCATGGAAAGGATGAACATATTTGGCACTTCTCCAGTCAATCATGAAAAATGAACCCTATTGGTATAGGAACCTAACAGAATGCAATCGCGAAATATGGTAGGCCAAAAGTAACTAGCACGTAGGATATTTTTTGTGGTGGCATAACTAGACAAATGACCACCACATGCCCCTGAGTGGTATTCATTGAGGACTTTCTCCGCCTACTCATGGGTAAGGCACCTACAAAAAATTGTATTAATACCACGACAATAAAGGGTGTCACCGATGATGATGTACTACTTGGCTTGGTATCGAATATGTCGTTGTTCAAAGCGAGAGGTATCAGGCCAGAAAGCCTAGGTTTGGAGATATATCAAAATGTCTCCATACCATGGGTCAAATGATGAAATCATAAACAACGACTCGTCTGGGATGGAATTTTTAGACGTTGATTCAGAATTGGCAATGGGAAGGTCGCAAATAAGCTCAGGAAAAACTAAGGATTTCTTGGATTTGGACTTGATAAATTCCAAATCAAACTTCTACAAGATGACGATCTATTTGGAGTACTTGACCCCCAGCAGTTGACATGATAAAATATAAGTCATAGGGTTGAAATCTGAAACAACCATATTTTTTTGGAGCAATATACAATGGCAAAACCTTTGGACAGCTTGGACAACTGCCAAATCTAACTTTTCTACATGGGTGTACTTGATTTTGATATCATTAAGATTCTAAATCAAATAATATAACAAATGTTCAATCTCTACTTCGTCTTCTTGGACCAGTACCATTGCTATGGTAGTAACCAAAATGATGAGATACAAGAAATAATTTCATTGGTAATCAGGGGGATATAACAGAGATGCCCAAATTAGTACATCTTTCAAGCTATCGAACGCCTTTGAGCAATGTTATCTCAATGGAAGGGAACCCCTTTCTTAAGCAGGCGAGTGAATCCTTTGGTCAACTCAGCATAATTAGGGACAACCTCTCGAGAAACATAGCCTTCCCCTAGAGTCGTTGAAGCTGAACGAGGGAAGAAGGAGCGGGAAAATCGATAATTTCCTAAACTTTCAAGGGATCGATATGAATTCCATGTTTTGAAATGAAAAAACCAATAAGTTTACCAAAACTAACACAGAACACACATTTGTGAGGATTAAGTCAAATATTATAATGTTTACATCGTAAAAATATGGCTCGAAGAGGCATCGTGTGATTAGTCTGATGTTTGGAATGAGAAAGTAGATCATCCGAATAAGTCTGCATGATATGTTTGATATTATGGAAGTTATAATCCATTGCCCTCTGAAACGTATCCCGAACATTGTTTAAGCCAAAAGGAAGTTTCTGGTATGCAAATGTACCTCAAGGACAAATGGATGCAGTCTTCGGTTGATCCATCAGGAGAATATTGATTTGATTATAACCAGAGCAATCATCCATAAACGAATATATCTCACAGCTAGTACAATCACCGACAATTCTATCGATGAACGGGGTTGGGTAATTGTCCTTTCAACAAGCAAGATTTATATCCCTATAATTGATGAATACACGAATTGTCCCCTATTTCTTCATGACAGGAATAATATTTGACACCCGATCGGTCAAAGGAACTAGCTAGATGAAACAAACATGTAAACAAAATTCAACTTCAGCATTAATCATGACAACCTTCTTGGGATGGACCGGCTGGAGGTGTTGTCAGACTGGTTTTGCATCAAGATAAGTTTTAATTTTGATGCACCACTATATTTGGATCGATCCCTGGTATTCCCTCATATAACCAGGCAAAGACATTTCGAAATTCCTGGAATACAACCTTGTAGGTCTTAACCTCATCCAGAGAACAAGATGCACTGATTTGTAGATTATCGACAATACCTGGTCTAATTGAGATATCAAGAGGCATCGTCTCTTCGATATTCGACAAATTCTTTTCAGAATCGATTTCATGAATTGAAACAAAATTCATAGAAAAATCAATGATATTGGGTTGATACAAGTCACTGAGATTATCCTCAATAAATTTTGTAAGCAAGAATAATGGTGATGATCGTCCCACGAAGCGTCATCTAGCATCATGATCTCCATGATGCTCTCATTGGTAGGGAATGTGCGAGAGAAAATATTAGAAGACATGCCACAATCCAATGAGTGATCAATCTAATTGATCGAACAGGTAAGATCAGGATGAGCCACACAAGTAGAATAAATGGCTTCGTAATCAAGCTCCATAGGGCTCAACGAAATTCAATCGCCAAAACTGTCAATGTTAGTTTCATCTAGTACAATCCAAGGATTGGTCGGAATAGTAAAATATTATATCGTATTGATATAGGCAAGTGAAGGAGAGTTGTTGGGAAGTGAAGGTGGAGGAAGCGAAAAGGTTCCCATGAGAGAGGAATCCTTAAGCAATCCAACCCTAACGTGCTAAGATGGGTGTAGGGTTTCCCCTACAAAGGAGCCACATGGTTTATATGTTCGTCCATCAAAATCCTTCAAGGTGGTGGGTGATTGACTCAATTGAGGAGAACCAATTGTCTTCCAGCTTCATATAGACATAATGCAGGTTGAGGCTCCTTTGTCTACAATAGAAAGATGGATGTTCTTACCACAGACGACAACCTTGATCATAAAATTCAATTGAGCTGAAATTCGAGGTGAATAGTTCTCATTATTGAAAACGACTAGGTTAAATCTGAAGGATCAACACATTTGATGGTAGAAAGCGAAGCTTTCTTTTGGGCAGGATGGTTTTGTAACACTTCAAGCGTGGACATTGTTGATGGAGACTGGTCATGTCCTCAACTAGATTATAATTTTGGGCAACTTGCGTGCGAGGGTTGAAAGTATATTTATGAATGACACCCTTTGGAGGCTTAGTGGTTAATTTCGTAGGAATCATAGGCAAAGTAGGATCCAATGGAGGTGGAGTTGAACAAGTAGGCTGATCATTAGCCTGACCGTTCATAGGATTCAAATTACTATAGTCTTTACTTCGAGTGGCCACCATAACATCATATTTTGCCTTTGCAGAGGACATAATTAAAACCAAGTTAGAGGAAGTAGGGTCTCGAGCAACCATGTGAGGCTCCTGATTGGGAAACGGGTCAGTCAACACAAAGGTAAAAGTAGAAGATTTAATAAATTGGTTCACTTATGCACGGTGAGGACAATTATGAGGGAAGTGCTCTTCATTACAGAGCAAACATGGATAGCAAGGCTTATGTTTCTCATCAAAAGATTGATTTGTTTGTTTATCCTGTGGAGGAGAATATTTCTTCTTCTTACCTTTACCTTTCTTCTTACTTCCTAGTTGTTGTTGAGATTTACCTTTATTGGACTGAACGGTATTAGCCTCAAATGTAGAACCTGCAAGAGGACTGGATATAGAGTTTTGGTTAGTCGTAAGAGTAGTACCATATGGTTTACTCTCAGAATGTGAACTGGTAGAACCAATAATACCATCAGCAACATGTGATTCTTTACCAGGACGTTGAGGAACAATGTTCGAAGGTCTCTGAGCGTTTGGTATTTTCTCATAAAGCGTGCTAGATTGGGTATAAATGAGATCCAAATACTGGGTACGAGTAATTAATTGCTCTTAAGTCACAACTCCACCCTTAGCCACATCTTCTATGATTGATGGAACTAGAGATTTAATTAACCATTCTACTAACAATTGATCAGGAACATAAGTCTTAACCGACCAACGATGATGTCGCCACTCATGAATATGATCGGAAATATGAGCAGCATTATTTTGTTTATAGTTGGTCAAAAGTTCCATTCCAGTCTCATATAGTATGGGCAATTGGAAATGTGTTAGGAATGTGGTGGCTAAGGAACTGAATTTATTGAATGAAGCTCTAGGTAATTCAATATACCATTTAGTTGCAGAACCTGTAAGTGTACACTAGAAAATACACAATCGAATGGAATCATCATTCAAGGAGTACAAAGAACACCAAAGATGATACGTCATCACGTGCGTGGATGGGTCTTCTCCAAGATTCCCATTGAATTTTGGGATATCAGAAGACAATTTAGTAGGAATTATCATCGAGAAAGGAGAATGAGCAATAAGATCATTCGTGAGCTGAGTCAAATCCAATAGTTCAAGAGTTTCCACAAAAGGTAACTACCTATTAACATTCGGAGGAGGATATCTTGGATAGGATGGAATAACATGGGAAATAGGAATTTGGGTTCCATAATAAGGGGGATTTTGATAAAGAGGAAACATGGGTACTAGAATAGGGAGGATTTTGATAACTAGTATACACATATCCTTGTTGTCCAGATCTAGGATAACCCTGTAAATGCTAGAGTGGTTGGGTTTATACTTGTTGGCATTGATAAGGCACTTGAGGGATACCTTGAAAAGGCTATTAATGTGTTCTAGCGAGATTTTTCACCATTCCAACATAATGTGGAGTTGATGGAAGTTGTGTCATGCGATATGCAGTATGTCCTAGTGGGATTTGAGGAATACCTTGGCCAAGTGATTGAGACTATGAGGCACCTTATAAAGGCTAAGTATATGGGATCTAGGAGGTACCAGATACCGTTGGGCTAGATTGAGTCATAGCGACGACCTCTAAAGGTTGGCTCTGATCTAAATTTAAACAGGAACACAACAAATTACAGAGATAACCATAAATACAAAGATGAGATAACCATAAATGTAGAGATGCAGCGGAAATAATACTTCATTACATTACTGTAAAATATTGAAATATGCTTACAAACATAAATGGAAATAAACCAGCTAGGGTAATGGTAGCTTATCTCTGAGAAGAGATGTGGTGGCTACATGTCTCTAAATTGTATTACAATGAGGCTCGAAGGCCTATTTATTATTGAGAAACAATGGAAAACCCTTAACATACCAAAACCTAACCCTAGAAGATGAAATGCCAAATTGTGGGCCCCGTTTTAGGTAAGTTGGTACATCAACTTCCTGGGGTCGTAACTTTGGCATACGATCTCCGTTTGACACGTATAATAGCTCATTAGAAAGATTTGTCCGAGCACTACAACTTTGGGAATATCAACATTGATCTATGGACCCATGTTGCTCCCAGATTTCCCAAAAAACATCGTTTAGGGCCTCAAAACGGTTCTGGAAGTTCAGGACCCGAAAAACTGCTAAAAATAGTAAATTGTGCTACAATTACGGAAACTGAAAACTGAAAGAGACAGTTGTGGGGGTCCAAATGGGATAGGTGGGTGGCCACCAACATCCACCTGGACCATTCCTCCCCCCTTAGGAAGCAATGGTCCCCATTGCGTTGAGTTCCTCCATCTACTAAACTTGGTCCCTAGTGAGCTGTTCTGCAATCTCGGATGTGTCCAGCAATGGTGGGAAGCATGGTCGACGACTTTCCACATTGAAAAATTGGTGCAAGCGAAGGAATGGAGGAATGTTCTACTCCAAAGAATTATTCCCCACAACCTTGGTAATGGTGTAAGGACCATGTCAGCATGGTCAGAGCTTCTGATGGGTTCTTGTAAGGCGTTCCTTCTGCATATGCAACCAGACTTTGTTGCCCACCTGAAGCTTGTGTGGCACCCATGTGGGTGAGGAGAAGTTGTTCCTATGTTCTGTCATGACCGTATCCCTTTGCTGCTACTGCTGCGTGGAGGAACCCTTCACGGGGGTCATGGATGTGGTGACGATCTTCCCCTTACTTTGGGAGCGAATCAGACAGAAAATGAATTTCCTAGTTTGGGAGATGAGCTTGTTGCCTTTCTTAGTAGAGATCAAAGAGGTGGCGGTAGGTGGGGCTACCTCTGGTATCCTATATAATGAATTATCCAAAGAAATAATGACAACGCGAGGCCTTGACTCATACACATCATGTTGCCTCCACAAGTGTGGTTGGCCTAATAATACATCACAAACATCCAGAGGTGTAACATCACACAATACCTCATTTGTGAAGGGCTTGATGCTGTAGGGAAGGTGGCACTGTTGGCGAACTTTGAGATCTCGTCCTTCATGAAGCCACCCAATACTGTATGGTTGCGGGTGTGGTGTAGTTGGTAGGCCCAACCGCTTCACGACCTCTGTTGAAATGAGGTTCTTTTGGCTGCCACTGTCGACAATGAATTGCGGCGGTGAACCCTTCACCCACATATGTGAGTGGAAAAGACGCTCCCCCTCCTTTGGATCTTCAAGCTCACTCTTCTGGATCTTGGCGGTGGCAATAGTGACGCTGGGATCCACATCAATGATCTGCTTCCCTTTGTCATTTCCCTTGTTGGGTTCTGACTCAGGGTTAGAACATGCATCTAATTCTGAAGCCTTCAACTCGACCACCAATGACTACTTGGTCCGACACTCACTTGTGTTATGAGTGAGACTCTTGTGGAACTCACACCACTTTCCTGTGTCCTTATTTGACTTCGTGGTGTTGTTCTTTTCTTGTGGCTTCGACGGGTTGTCTTGGGTCACCCTGCCTTGGCTTTGTCCTTTGGTCTTTGGATTTGTAGATCCAAAGTCTCGCTTCTTCTGTTTGAACTTTTGCTCGATTTTGACAGCGTATCAGTACGCCATGCAAGCGAGGAGATGTTCAGGAACTCCATCTCTTCCTAGATGTATTTGTGTAGGCAACCGTGTTATTTGAGTACCCAATGCAGCTCAGAATCCTTGATACCCAACTGTGTCCGAAGGGTATGAAAAATGTTTGTGAACTCTGGCACATCTTGGTCTCTTCCCTGCCGCAGCGTGGTCCATTTGATGTATTTGTCCTCATAGCTTTTGACAGGGTAGTACCGCTCCTTGACGACATCCTAAAATGAATCCCAAGTGGGTGCGGCTGAAAATAGTGAGCCCGTACTTTCATCTTTTGCTCGCAGTAGGTTTCCCACCAGTCCTTGACGTGCGGGGCTACTTTGAGAAGAGCGAAAACAATCTTTTCTCAACTCGAAAATTCATGAATAGAAAAAATACCCTTCTAGTAGATTTAACCATTTATCTACGGCATTTGAATCTATTTGATCCTCAAAGATGGGGATTTCAAAATTAACTTGTACCTTAAATAGTGTGGCATTTCCAGAGTAGCTGTTGGAAGCCAATGCGTCGCCTCTGGGTAGCTGCTGAAGGATCTGTGCAAAGTTGTCCATCATCACTTTCCTTTGTCACTCAAGGGCTTCTTCGAGCAAGATTTTGATAGGATCTCCTACCCCCTTGTCTTTATTTTCATCCGTCATGGGAGGCCGTCAGAAGTTGCGAGGCTGGTCTTGTAAAGGTTCGACCAATTCAAGCCCTAACTCCTTATATCCTAACCTCGTTGGGGACATGCAAAGAAAAATAGAGAAAAAGCAGACTGCTCTGATACCACTGATCCAGATTTAAACAGGAACGCAAAAAATTACAGAGATAACCATAAATACAGAGATGAGATAACCATAAATGTAGAGATGCAGCGGAAATAATACTTCATTTCATTACTGTAAAATACTGAGATATGCTTACAAACAGAAATGGAAATAAATAAGCTAGGGCGATGGTAGCTTATCTCCGAGAAGAGATGTGGCAGCTACATGCCTTTGAACTGTATTACAATGAGGCTCAAAGGCCTATTTATTGTTGATAAATAATGGAAAAACCTTAACATCCCAAAACCTAACCCTAGAAGATGAAACGCCAAATTGTGGGCCCCGTTTTGGGTAAGTTGGTACATCAACTTCCCGGGGTCGTAACTTTGGCATACGATCTCTATTTGACGCGTAAAATAGCTCGTTAGAAAGATCTATCTGAGAACTACAACTTTGGAAAGAGAAACATCGGTCAATGGACCCATGTTGCTCCCAGATTTCCTAAAAAACATCGTTTAGGGCCTCAAAACGGCTCCGGGAGTTCAAGACCTGAAAAACTACTAAAAATAGTAAATTGTGCTACAATTACGGAAACTGAAAAACTAAAAGAGATAGTTGTGGGTGTCCAAATGGGATAGGTGGGTGGCCACCAACATCCACCTAGATCAGGCTCACATCTATTTGAGCTTGTCGAGGTATAGATTGCTAGGTAGGAATTTGGGATGCAGATGGCATAGATTGAGAATGCATGGATGTATGCACAATCGAACCAGGTTGGACTAGAAAATTAGGTTGCTAATATTATTAGCCAAACCAAAATAAGGAGGATTCAAATAAGGCAGAGCACTAATCTATGGTATTCCAATGACGGGCTGCCCCCCCTGCCAAAGGAGAAGGGGATGATGGAGGCAACTGCCCACTAGGTGAAGGGTACCCAATATAAGGAGAATTGGGTTGTTGAAGGTATCCACTAACATAAGGACCAACATGTTGTTCAATTATAACTGTAGGTGGAGGAGAAGGAGCATACTATATAGTTCTCATTAGAGAGGTGTTAGACGAAATTCCAGAAATATATGTCATGGGAGAGGTCCAGGACTGGATGCCTCACTAGAGAAGGCACCAGACAACGATGGATAGTCAGGTGGGACGGACATGCCACCATACATACGTGTCTCTAGTGATGTCGTAAACATGGATGAGGAAGCAATAGTGGTTGTCTCAACCAAAGTAGCAGGCTGGGAAACCATAGCGGATTCAGTCATGGTTAACAATCCCAAAGATGATTGCTATGAAAAACTCAAGGGTGAACTGAAAGGAACATAATCTAATAAAGGAGGATGAGATGGAGTTTGAAGAGGGGGAAGAGGATAAGTTTGATAAAGATGAAGCCCTCTCATATGAATAGGAGAAGAGGGACAAGGTTCTTCCTGTGGGATCTCTTCAATACTCACAAGACCAGGTGGAAGGGGTTCACTGTTGAGTCCAAGATATATAGTCGGTGATTGTGTTTGAGACAAAGGAAGATAAGGGAAATGTCTTGAAGTAACAGGTGAATATGGCTGAGGTACCTTAGGTTGAATAACCTCAGGTAATAAGGCATCTGACCTCAAGCAATAAGGGTTCAGGTACTTCTATTTTGATTGTATCAAATTCACCGGGAAGAGAAGATGTAATATTCGGCTCAATGCTCAAAGGGAAAGATGATTCTAGTGGATCAATTTTAGGAGGAGGACAAGAAGTGGTTCCTGAAGTCCCTGATTCGATAGTTTGCATCTTCTTACGCTTCTAATGATGGCCAAGAGTTGCCTCTGGTGGAAGAGGAGGCTTATTTTGCATTCTACACGAATGACGAGGGAAAGGTCTTTATTCTTCCATATTGGATTGATAAATGTTAACATTAAAAAAAAAGGGGGGTTAAACTAGGCATAAAGGTTTACCAAGTAACTGTGAACTGCAAAATACACCTTGGAGAACCAAGGACTTAACGTATGTGCATGCAATCTCCCTGAATGATGTGTTCGATGTATAATAGTATACAAAGCGATTTACTCGGTTACCTATGGTGAGGATACCAACCTATGGTGGAATTCCAAAATATACTCGACGACACGTAGAAGTGCAGTTCGTAGTAGTGTTACCTAATGTGAAACCATTCAATGAGAGCGTTCCCATATACTTATCATGCGTGGAGCACCATCCAATATACCCAAAAGTACGTGGAGACAGATCAGATACACTTACGTACATGGAACAAGTATCACCCCTGGGATACAACGTTGGAAAACAATGACAACTCATGCTTTTAACGATGCTGGAACACATCTCTAACCTAGACCTCTAAGTGTTTTCATTATTATTACAAATGCTTCTTACGCCTATTCAATAAATTTTAATGTTTATCTTCAATTAAGTTTCAATTTTGGGGCTCACCGCGAGTTTCACCTGAATTCCCAAAGATGCGACCTAGCATGAAGAAATGAGATATTTCACTTTTAATGAAATGTATCTAAAGGATGGAAGAGACAAAGAGTATGCAACATACAAAATGAAACAAACAATATGCTAAGAGGATGGAAGAGACAAAGAGTATGCAACATACAAAATGAAACAAACAATATGCTAAGTGTAATTCCCTTTGAATGCAATTGTTCCAATATTGATACACACACAAAATCCTATATTCCCATGCAAAGATACTTTTATTTCCAATTCCACTTAATTCTCAAATATTATGAATACCAAAATGCACGTCTAATCATTGATAAAAGCAAACTTTTCAGAACGACGACTAAAACACCAATTCATTCAAACACTCAATGATTAAACAAATGATTTTACTAATGACCTAATGATAAGAACAAATGAAAATCTAAACAAATCCTTGTCAAAGGCAATCAAAACCAAAAGCAAACCAAATGGAGGCTTCTGAGAGACCACAAGACACTCAGGGACTCAAGGAAGAGTAGCTGGAACAAATCCAGACAGAGAGCAAATTAGACAAAAGCAAATTTATGCATGAACAAGGTCCAACGCAGGTGTTGAAAGGGCACCAGTTCTCTGCAATCTAGACACAATGAAGGATCAGGAGCATTGCAATGCTCTGTCACTAGACCAGAGGGAGAACTGATTAGGGGATGCAAGGTTCCAACACAAATATTGCAATTGAAACTCAATGAAAGGTCTTCCTAGGTGTATCCTTGTATGAGTAAAATAATGAAGGTCTAAAGAAGAGATGAAATAAGTAATAAGGACAAGGAAACCATCAAGGGAATACACGATCCCCAATATGGTCACCAATTTGTTATACAAAATCTACAACTGTGGACAAAAGTAGCTACCCTAGACTAGGTGGCCTAGTCTAGAACAACATAAAGCAAAGAAACCAATGTTTTCCTTAAAGTAAATGGACAACGGGATGAAGCCTACCTGGAATCTGTTGTAAGCCTTGGTCCTCTCTTAGCTTGTATGCTCCAATCATAGCTTCGATCGCTATGATTAGAACCCACACAATCAAATAACATAAGCCAAAGATCTACGACATCTATGTAGCATTATCCAATCACTTCATTCAATATATCAACATGGTATTGAAATACATGAAATCATAACATCACATATATGAAAACAGTGAACTCTTTGTATTAATAATAGTGGTGAAATTTACAACCAAATATAGAGTTTATCTTGTAGAAGAGCTCCTCCATGTTGAATTGTCACAAAGTGTATCTCTATGTCACCCTAATGCATGGAATAATGACTCTCACAACAACAACATTAGGGTATAATCTATCTCCAAAAGCCAACCCCTATCTCATGGATGGCAATAAATATATATGAGAGGATGGTAGTTTAGGAATTCTTATCCATTTACCAATCCAAGTTTGAGATCCACTCTTGATGGGAGGATGAGCTCAAGAGATGAGTGGTGAAATATCCAAGGTAGGATAGGATAGGATTCTAGAATTTCATCCAAGGTAAATGGTTGTAACAACTCCTGGAAGCTTCTCGAAGAGGAAGCTTCAGGATTATTTTTATTTTTCTTCAATTTCTAGAATCAACACACCCCCAGTAAGGGACAACCTGCTGGTGATCAACATAGGTGCAGAGAAGGTCAGTTTTCTAATGAATGCAGTCTCCTAAAGGGTCAGGGTGAGTTGGGCCTTAAAATCACTGAAATGAAGTAGTTAAAGGTAGAAACTCTAGGATTAGGGAGAGTCATGCTTAAGGATTTATGCGAAGGTGATGACAAGGGGTAAAAGGATGTTGATTGATCCAGAGAATAGGTCTATTGACCAGATGTGACAAAATGGCCTATAACAAGCACCAACAACACCAACAACACCAACAACACCAACAAATGATTGATTCGGGGATGAGTTAATGGATTGTGGTCAAGGCCGGTTGGGTCCTTTGTTTTGAGGATTAAGTTTTATCATGGTTTGTCGATGGTTTGATGGTTGACCACATTTTGACCAAAGATGACAAATGAAAAGTCGTGGGGAAGATAGCTAAGGAAAGAGAAAGAACCTGTTGGAAACTGGCAGTTGTAGAGGACCGACCAAAGAAATCAGGCACATGCAGTCACAACCAAGCCCAAACGTTCACTAACAATAGAGGAAGTAGTCACAACCAAGCAACAGAGGTAGCCGAAAAGAGACAGATGAAGCATCTGAGGGGGAAGCAACAGTTGAGGTAAGCACAATGTTAAAAGGGTCGAAGGGAAGCCAGAAAGGGGAGAGGAATGTACTGAAATGTTGTCGCGGGGCCTTTGGAGCCCACACAACTTTGTGGGCACCTGCTTATGTATTAGTTTATCTTTCTAATCTCTGTTCTATTGAGAAGGCTTTGAGCCTCATGTACTGATGTAATGTTTGCCAAATCTGATGAAAAGGAAAGTTACAGGGATATTTTAGAGTCTTCTTATGTTATGTTTATTATCCCTTTTAAAATTTTGTTATGAATGCATATGTGTATTCTGTACCCTCATGAATACTTAAGCTATTTTCTCCTGCAGTGATTGCATGCCTGATATCCTAGTTCTGAATTGAACTAGTTCTAGTTTCTTTGAATGGTTTCCTTTGATTCCTGATTCCTGATTCTAGTCCCTTAACCAAGTAAGGTCGTGATGCGCCTTGGGTGAGATGCTTTATTCTCTTGAGTAAGGTGAAAATGCTGGCACTACGCTAGACTATGGTGAACCCTTTGTTGACCCTTGTGCCCGAACCCATGGTCTCAATCTAAACATCATTTTTGCCAACACAATAAAAATATAAATACAACAAACAAATTCCCAGTGGACCACGATTACTATCATGATCTAGTTGGAGCCAAGAGTTGTGAAGATATTTTGGCCGAATGCCTTCTTTATTTTCTCTAATTTTCCATATTCATCTGTCTAACATTATTCTATCTTTGGAAAGGGTATCGACGTCTTGGTCACTTTCCCTAAACACATGATCATAAATTATGCGAGTAAAAGAAGATATACTATGTTGAATGTTTTGAAAGGGTGTTTGAAGTGAGTAATTCTATAACCTTGAAGTTCCTTTCATCTAATTTATGACTAGGTGAGTATCTATATATGTGTAAATGAGGAATTCTTTATTCATTAGTAAGGTGGAGTAAAAGTTAAGTGTCCTAAGTTCAACAAAATTACTTGTTGCCACCCTAATAATTGCAAAGAAATTAATGAAGTGGGTAGTATATAAGAAGAGTATTCCCCTCACCCCACCTTAAAAAGGAGCTCCTTGTGTGACACCATATAAAAATGCTTAAGGAGTGCCAAATTGGATCTATGGAGTAGGATAAAGCTCTTCAAGTTGTGACTTGGAAGGTTGGTAGAATTCATCAATAATTATAGTGCCATTGATTTCCATTTTAACTGTCAAGGGATCCTTATTCTAAAAAATGACTTGATTGAAATCTAACCATACACCTTAGGCAATGGTTAGGGGAAGTAGTTTGTGCTATTTCCTGTGTTGAGAAGAGAACCAACGTAAGAGAGTAGAGCCAATGGAGGGGCCTTCCTAGACATATGCTTCCCCATGATCCTTTATGATCCCCCCTAAAAAATTAGATAAAGGGGCATGAGAGAAAGCGTTGGATGACAAATTCCTTAGCTTGATGACACAAATGCAAATGCCTTTCCCATGGAAAGATCTTTCTTGAAGGTAATCCCATGTCAGATCTTTATCTTTGATGCACAACCACATGAATTATTTAGCGTCAGTTTCCATAACCTTTCCCCCTCCATGGATTTGGAGCCCTTTGTTGATCTAGAGATAAAGTAGAATAACTAGATTTATATAGTGTTCTCAAGTATAAGACAAATCTATATCAAACTACAAATCGATACTAGATAACCAAATGATTATACTCAAATCAAATCTCTCAAACCACTTAACCAAAAAAAAAAACTTTCCCTATTTAATTTAGAACATAACCATTATAACATTATACATGTAAAAATTCCTATCAATTTTACTTAAAATATACACAATTTGATCAATCCTTTGTTTGCAAAGCTCTTCAGCAGCATGGTAGAAAATAGGATCAGTAAGTGGGTAGAAGTAAAAGAAAAGAGGGCAAAGGGGCAAGTAGGGTTTAGGCCAAAGCATTCTATAGTGTATCATGGTATCATGTTGAGACACATTATTGAAAAGGCTTGGGGGGACAAAAAAGAAGTATTTTGCTGCTTTGTTGACTTCAAAAAGGCATTTGACATGGTCCCTAGAGATAAGTTGTGGCGTAAAATGGAAGAACTTGAAATTCCTTTGCATTATAGATCTGTCCATAGGCTCTATGAAGAGGTGAAAGTCAAAATTAGAACTTCAGTAGGAATTTTGGAAAGCATTAAAAGTGACATTGGAGTCAAGTGAGGTTGCCCTTTATCCCCTACTCCTTTTGGTTTATATATTGATAAACTGGAAGAGTGGCTAAATTTTCAAGGTGACAATGGTGTTCGGTTGGGGGAGTTTGTGATAAAGCTTCTTTTGTATGCTGATGACCTTATATTGATTACCAAACCGACCCATGGATTGCAGATGCACTTATATGCCCTTTGCACTTTTGCAGAGTAGTGGGGATGCAAGTCAATACCAACAAGACCAAAATAATGATTTTCTCTAATAAAAGGAAGCATAGTCAACACACGATCTTCTTTGAGGGTAACATCCTTGAAGAAGTAAATGAATACACGTACCTTTGGTTTGATTTCAACAACAAGCTTAATTGGGAGGACTGCAGAAACAAGAGAATTCTAGGAGGGTGGAAAGCATTATATGCTCTTCAAAATAATTGTAGAGAGGCAATGTTATGGGATTGGAAAATAACTAAAGTACTTTTGGGATTCCTAGTTTGTCTTGTGATACTATATGGGTGTGAATTATGGGCTAGTAGTATCCCCGTCTCAAAATGGAAACCAATTGAGAAAATCCAAAAACTCTTGATCACGAGCAAGTTCAAAATAAACAGTTCGGTTCCTTATGAGATAATGTTGAGTGAAACAGGCGCAGCTCCCATCGAAGCAATTGCGATCGTGCGTCTTATAAGAGATCTAAAAAGAATTGAGCAACTGAGAGTAGGTAGATAGCCTAAAGTTATCTTTGATGAAGGCATGAGTGAAAGAAAGAAAATATAGATGAGACAAAATAATAAATGGATGCAAATATGAGATATCTACCTCAATGCTTGTCCCTCAAATAGCAAAGAGTTAAAGAATTTTGTTATGGAGAAGTTTCGTAAGCATATATTGGGAAAAGAGTTGGGCAAAAAGAAGAAGTACCATGTTGAGGAATTCAACCCTACTTGTGATCTCCAACAAAAAGAGTATATTGGAGCTAGCATTTCGTGGAGAACAAAGATTTTTATTGCTCAATTAAGAACTAACTTGCATCAACTTCGGTGTGAAACGAGATGGTGGAAAAGACCTAAAAAAGCTCGGGAATGACGGGTGTGTACTTTTTACACTTTTGGGGCAGTGGAATCAGAAGAACATTTCATTTTAGAATGTGATGCTTTCAAATACATCAAGGATAATTATGGCAATATGTTAGCATTGGTCTCTTGACAATGTCTTTTCAGCGAAAGAACTCTTAAAAAATTGGGTCAACTCATCATCAATTTGAATAAAAAAAAAACCAAATTATAAAAAGCAAAAAACATAAAAACTAAATCCCATAAACTATTTTTTAATGTCATGGCATTAAAATATTATTCATTCATTCAATATCAAACCAACCATATTTATAAACATACTCCATTCCCTAAATTTGATTTTTTCAATATCAAACAAACCATATTTATAAACATACTCCGTCTACCGATTACCTAAATTTGATCTTTTAACTAAAATATTACTTGGATTTGATCCCTTAACTAACATATTTATCAGCGTACTTCATTCAAAATCTTCTTTGCGGAGCTGTAAAAAGATTAATTACAAGAACCATAACAAACAAACGTCGTGGTCACTCGGCAAGTACTCAATCTTCGTGTATAATAGTGTGCGTGCAGTAAAACAGGCACATGCTTTTGAAGGATGTGAAATGATGAACTGAAATGGGCGAATGTTCACGGTGGAATGCCAAGTATCGAATTGGACGGTAACAATCTCCCCCAAAAGCCCCGTGTATGATTTTCAGCATCTCAATTGCATTGAAATATATAAAAGAAGTTCGTGTCTTTTACTCTTTAAAAGCATTGTTACAGTGATCTTTAGTGGATTAATTTCCAGTCCTCTATCTGAATTGCACCAAAATATCCATAAACTAAATTTAAATCATGTTCTTTAATGGGTTTATGCAGCGATCTACAATTTCTTTTCGTTTGATACGCAACATCGGAAATGCATATAAAATATTGCAGATGCATCTTCTTTCGAATTTATTTCTTTATTTTATGAAATGGGTCAATGCGAAAATTTTGGCTGTGATTCGTGATATTTTTATTCAGGTGTTAGCTTTAGAACCCTTTGGTCATGGGTTCTAATGAATCATATCATTTTTATACCCTAAGGTGGTTGGGAAACCTGGTCTTGATAGCATATTATTTGACTGGTTTGAAATCACGAGTTCACTGTGTTTCCTTTTGAATCTGGTACTAAAATATAGGAAACCGTCAGAACTGCTGCTAGCATAGGTTAGTTTTTGCTGTTACTTGTTTCTTTATTTTTTTAATAGCTCAGGGTTGATTAAGAAACATGCCTGAGCTGCTGTACCTCAAAGAGCAGACTTCATTTGGCTGACGTGCCAGTTCTGAAGAATAGCTTGGATGTCCCACTATAATCCCCTGCGAGTTGCAGATGGCTTCATCCCTTTGAAATTCATGCGATGTGGGTGGGGGAGTCCATAGCAAGACAATAATCGAACCGTGGTAAAGAGATTAACACTGGGTTGATTTCATCTGTGAATCCAAGCCCTGTTGCTAACATAGGAAATAAACGATTTCAAGATGCCATAAGATAGGTGTATCTCCCTGTTGTTTGGGTAATTCCAAGACGCTACAAGATAGGTGAATCTGATTGTTATTTCACACA
Source organism: Pinus taeda (assembly GCA_000404065.3). NCBI lineage: Eukaryota > Viridiplantae > Streptophyta > Pinopsida > Pinales > Pinaceae > Pinus > Pinus taeda. The sequence goes on along the minus strand of APFE030093863.1, from coordinate 22,688 downwards.
CACTCACAATAGCTCCCCCAATAGCTCCCCCAAACGAGGAGGGAAAAGCCAAGCAAGCATGCATACTCACATTACAACCAATCAACCATTTTGTTAGTAAGAAACATCACTCCTTTGTAGCTACCCAATAACCAATTATGTTAGCTGGAGACACCACTCCATTGTGGCTGTCCCCATTCGCACAACGATCATGGTATGTTGGGACTTGCCCAAAGAATCAAAATGTAAGATAACACCACATGGTTAGAATTAGGCAGGGTATATGTTGTATACTGCATTTAGAAGCTTGTTTTATTGATAATTTGATGAGAATGATTGAGAGTAGGAACTTTCATGGAGCATTTGTGTGTGTTGTTGGATGCATATCTTTCAGATACTGGTTGTAGACATTTGTTTTAGTCTTGGGAGATTCTGACAATGGCCCTATTCATGATTGCACTGAGAGGTATTTTCTATAGCTTACTATGAGAGATGTGTGTTCAACATGCAGTTGACACGTGGCACTTCAAAAATATTTGTTGAAAATAGTAACGAAAGAAGGTCTTTTTGACTTGTGCCTTAGTCAACGAACACGTGATCAGATCAGTTTTTCCTTTAACATGGACGAGTTCATGGAGTTAGTTTATTCATTCGTGCATAATTGGAGGTTCATTTATGTGGTTCTCCAAGTGCGAGTTCAAAATTAGAAGAGTACGAATGGAAGCTTCAGTTTCTAATTGAGGTAAGGACGAGTTAGAGAGTCAGTTTGACTTAGTTAACAAGTCAAACTCGTCTCATGCAGTGATCAAATTTGAAGGGCAGGTCTTAATTTTATTTAGAAGGGCACACATTCAGGTCGCCCTTCCATAATGAAAAGCATAAAAAAAAGAAGCAATTCAATTGACAACAGTAAATTATCTTCAAATTTCTTTTTTTTAACACATGGTAAATCGGTAATAGTTTGGAACTAATGTGGTGAGTTCGAAGACAACATACTAGACTTCCCTTCCAACAAGAATAGCTTGAAGACCTACTGATCTGCATTTACAATAGAATATATAATTGTTGCATATGGTAATTAATCTAAACTCAAGGCATGCTTTTTGATCTTCTATAAATCTTCAATTGCTAGTGTTTAAAAGGCTTCAATTTTTTATATATTAAACTTTTCTTTTATACAACTGTTCCAAGTTCGAATGTAATAATTCTCCAATGCTTAGCATGTCATTTCTTATATGATGTTTGAGACTTTGTGAGGTTAATGTGTATTGTTTATGGATTTGTTGTTTGAGACTTTGCGAGATTAACAATTTTACTTAATGTTAGAATCTTTCCACTGAGCATACCTTACTCATATATATATATATATATATGGTACACTGTTCAATTCAGTACCTCCACACACACATATATATGTATGTGCTACACTGTTCAATACAGTACCTCCAATTCCAACAATGTTGTATGGCAAACTTTCATTCTTGCTCGTAACATGTTTATGATAGATTGCTTTTCCTGTGCATACCAAAGTTTCTTTTATAACTTCACTATATCAATATTTAGCACAATGTTTAATTCAATACTTCAGTTTTTCCAATTCCATACAAGTAAAATCGTCAAAATCAAATCTGTTGTAACATCTCACACTTACAACTATTGATTGTGAACCGCTGGTGTAACTATTCTATGTTGTCAAGGTTTTTATGATATTTTCTATCAAATTTGTTTAGCAGAAATTTGTTAGAATCATAGTTTGAGTTTTCATTGAATCATTATATATATATATATATATAATTAAAAAATATAATCTAATAAAAATGATTTTGCTAAATTCTAATTGAAAATTTCAAAACATAATATAACAGCATGGATCATTGAAATAACATAATCCAACAAAAATTGTTTTACCAAATCTCAATTAAAAACTCTAAAACATAGTATAACCACACCTTTCTATTGCGTAGCACATAGACTTATAAATGAAAAGCTATTAAGCCACCGTCATTTTTACCATTATCAAACAGAAAGCTATTAAGCCTTGATCGCTCTTATCAGTAATAGATAAAAATAAAAATGATAGAATTTGAAAAAAATGCAGCTTTCTGGTGAGATAATTGCTCATTGAACAGACTGCACCAACGAGAGTGGAATCATGAAAATAGGAGCGGAATCATGAAGAATAGGAGGGGAAGTCTACAAAAAAGTCTAGAGAAGTTGGGAAGGTACCTTAGAACGATATTGCTTCAGAGAAATAGTGCTCACCGAAACCTTTGTACAGGAAACTCTCCACGCTACACACTCACCAAAGTTGCTGAAAACAAGAAATGAGAAAACAAATCACCTTACCGATTTTGAAAATAATTAGATGAATTATTGTTCACAAAAAAATCAAATTGATAAACACCACACTATACAATACCTTAAAAATATGACTCTGTTGTAGTATTCTTACAATTCACTAGGGGCTTTGCACGCAATGCTCTGCCCTGGACGCTGGAATCAAGAAATTATAGTAGTATTCTTAATATTCACTAGGGTGCTTTGCGCCCAATGCTCTGCCCTCGATGCTGGAATTAAGAAATTAAAAACAAACAACCAAAGAAATGTTAATCCAGAAACACTTGCAAATAACAAATGAATAACTGAAATAGAAACCAGAAAAATTAGAGATTCCAATTGTTGTTCATATTAATATGAAGAAAGTTCAGATTTCTCTTACCTTATCCATCCATTCAACAGAGGAACAAGCTAATTCATCCATCCATTCAACAGAGGAACAAGCTAATGTGTTTCACTGAAATACCTTTGTTTCCAAAATGTTTTCGTCTTCATTCTGCACTGGCTGGCCCTAAGTGGTTAATATCACAAATCTCCATTGTCACTGACTTTCTGAAAAAGCTAGCATGGAAAGCTTTATTCCATTTGAATCTAGCTTTATTTCATTTGAAGCTATCATGGAAAGCTTTATGCGCAAATTACAAAACTCAATTCAAAAGGAAACTGTTGTTTTTGAAATGGGAGCAACTCAGAAATTGTTGTTTCTGAAATGATATTTAACATAAGTTGAGAAAGGAAATTTACAAGTTTAACCATTGTAATTTGTGATAGATGCACAGTGCATTGACAACTGGAAATTGAAATTCTGAAAGTTTGGATTTCAGAAAAAAAGAAATTAAAAAAAATAAAAATTAGAAGGATTGACAACTTAACAACCCTTCTTACAAAAATTTATAATATTATTCCATTTTTTTTTTTAAATGGCAAAATTCAAATTTTAAATTTTTTTTGACTAGTAAAATTTTTCCCCTACTTCTATGACGTGCCAGAGGTGCTTTGAAGGGCTCTGATGTGTTCAAATTTGATCACTGGTCTCATGTTCTAAAATTGTACTTGCCAGATATAGCATGATCAAATTGCTTAAAAGGAGGACAAAAGGCACACTTGTATCATTATTGTTGTTGCACGAGTTTGTGTGAGAGAGCTTGTTGAGAGTGCGTACTTTGGAGGAACCAATACGCAGTGATAGAGAGACCTTCTTGCAGCCAAATTTGCGCTAGGATTTAGGATGTCTGTCCTAAAGAATAGGGAAGCCTTTACGCTAGGAAATAGGCGATCTCCTGCGCAAGGAAAGAGGGCCAGGCAGGCTGCAAGCAAGGAGGAGTTGGGTCAAGGATTTTGCAAGGAGTTTCTAGCTAGTATAACAGTGAGAACGTGCGAGTTTTTAAGTGAAACAGTTTGCTCTGTAAGAAATATGATTACTCGAAATTCTTTCAATAAAATTATCCAGCAAGGAGAGGGTTTGCCCAGTTGGGTTTCTCAAGAAAAATGTTTGTGTTTAATTGTGTGTGACTGTTTTTAACTTTTTATCTCTGTGATTATTTTGCCGCTTATCTTGTTGAAAATTAGCGAAAAAATTGATTCCTTGATTTGTGCCTTAATTCAAGGAGTCAAAGTTGAATTCCTTTTTGTGCATGGTTGAGTTCCTAAAATTTAGGAGTTTCCCTAAAAATTAGGAGTGCATGAGGTAGTTAACTGATGTGTTGTAATTGAAAGTCAAGTTCTTGATTTTCTAGTGTGAGTTAAATTGGAAACTGAAACCTTAAGTGGAGTTAGCCTCCTAAATTTTAGGAGGATCCAATTAACTAGTTTTGTTGACTTTTGTTAACTAGAAAAGCTCCAATTCAATTCCTTAATTAGAAATTCACTAATTTTAACCATTCGAATTGCCTTTAAAAGAAGGAATGAAGGCACACGTTTAATCATTTTTTGGTTAGCACAAGTTGGTTAGACCAAGTAATAGGAAGCATAAGTTTGTGTGTGGAGCTTGTGAGAGGAAGAGTGTGCAAGAGAAGCTTGTGCATATGTTGGTAGAGGGCAGCAGATATCAACAGTCTTGCAAGGGTTTCAAGTTTAGATCAAGCAGGAAAGACAAGTGTCTTTCAGATTGAAACAATTGTATTTTGTAAGAGATCAATTGCTCAGTTTTCCTATCAATAAAATTCTCATCAAGTAGAGGGTTTTCTTAGTTGGCTTCCCTCGTAAAAAGAAAAAAAGTTGTCCCTTGAATTGTGTGACTATGTTTTATTTCTGTTCCTAATTACGCTGCAAATTCAGTAGAAAAATTCTATGTTTATGTGAGAAGAAATTTTTATTTCAGATTGCTCATATTAGCAGATTGGAATTTTGTGGAAATTCTACATGGTATCAGAGTAGTTGGAACATATTTAAGGGTCATCACAAGTGCATCTCGCATAAGGAGGCAGAGGTTTGATCTCAGGTTGGTGATTCTGCTTCCAAGTTTTATGTTGATTGAATGCTAGGTGATGAGGGCTGTTTAGAGTATTGAACACCAATTATGTGGCAACCTATGTACAGTGTGTTGGAGGCCTGTCAGTGGCTGTCTATTTGCCCTAAGTGTTGTGGACAAGTGGCAGACTTGTCACAACAAGTGGGTTGTATTTTGATAGTCAATGGTCTAGCACAAGTGCATCTCGCATAAGGAGACGGAGGTTTGATCTCAGGTTGGTGATTCTGCTTCCAAGTTTTATGTTGATTGAATGCTAGGTGATGAGGGCTGTTCAGAGTATTGAACACCAATTATGTAGCAACCTATGTACAGTGCGTTGAAGGCCTGTTAGTGGCTGTCTAGTTTCCCTAAGTGTTGTGGACAAGTGGCAGACTTGTCACAACAAGTGGGTTGTATTTTGATACCTTAAGGATTGACTTTTTGTTAAATTTGGCAACTAGGGCCAAACATCACTTTGGACAGCTTTTATGAGGCAACTGATATTTTTCTTGGATTCCTCATTCTGAGAGGTGTACGATTGATCTAAAGATCATACCATTCTGACATGTACAAATGAAATTATGAATTTATTTTGATTAATGGACAAATTGTCAAGGTCAGCCAACCATCAAATTAGCCTCCTCCAGCCTTCAACGTTGCATATAAATACAAGGTGCCTCCTCATTTTGGCATCACTCTCATTCATCTTTCTCTCTCTCATCTTGATTGGGTACAGATTTTTGGGCTTCTCTCTCTCCACACGTGCGAAGGGAGGTTTGATTTTCTAGCTACCGTGTTCACCAGATTTGACTAAAATTTTAGGAGGCCAAAATTTCAGGAGACTGAAATTTCAGGAGGCTGACTTTGACCAATGTTGACCCTGTTTGACTTCGGTTTTGTGAGGGAGACTTCTGTTTGGGTAGGCCGCAATTCTGGGCACAAAAACCGAGGCAGTTTGACCCCTGCATTGACCATCGTTGACTACCCTAATTCAGGTTGCTACATTGATTTTTGTTGTTGACCAGATTTGACTGGTTATTTTCGGACTGTTTTGGGCTGCATTATCTTGCTATTGGAGGCCAAGTTGACCAAGGTTGACTGATTTGTTTTGGAGGTCTATTTCAGCCCCGTTGACCAATGTTGACTTTCTGGTTAGGGCTTTCTGTTTCTTTTGTTTTCACTGATCAGTTTGGGCAAGTGAATATTGTAAATTGTACTCTCTATTGAACTTTTGAAGAATTATAAGAAGAATTGATCAAGGGTTTCCCCACATTGGGGTTTGTCCCTGGTTGGTGCCATATCTTGTGTCCTCTTGTGTTGGCTTGTCTTTTATTGTTATTGTTTATGTTCTATCTGCTTTTTTCTATCATGTTGATATGATTGCTATACTGGATATGATATTGGGCTAATAAAGAAAATTGAAGTAAAATTGCTCTAAGCATAGAACATGTCATTGTTATCCTAAAATTAACATGGTATCGGAGCTGAGGTGAAGACAAAGCCCAAGCAAGAGTGAGAAGAGAAATCACCAAGAGGAGCAATCACCAATCAAAGACAAGATTCAATGGCTTCCACATCCTACTTCAAGTCTGATGATAAGCTTCACGATAAGTCTGATTATCATGCATGGAAGATGTCTCTTGATTTTACATTAGAAGAACAAGATGTGATGGATTATGTGCAGGGAAAGATTTTAGAACCTCCTTTTAATGCACCAACTACTGTTAAAACCAAATACAAGAAAGGTGAAGTCAAAGTCAAGGAAGACCGAGATTCAAAAATGGAAGGAAGGGAAGATGCTTTGTTTGCAACAAATTTGGTCACTATGCCAGGGAGTGTCCAAATAGAAGCGACACATCTCATGATGATGTTCACGATCATTCCAGGGGTAACATCAACAAACAAAGGAATGGCAGGTTCAACAACAAAGGAAAATAAATGCTTCCGCTACTCAACTTGGAAATGATTGAGCTTCTAAAAGATCAAGATACTCTAGGTATGATGAGTCTAATGTTGTAAATTCTAAGAAAAAGGAATTTTATCTTATATCTACCCTCTCTACTGCCTCTCACTCTGGATACTTTGGGAAATTGGTTGATTGATAGTGGTGCCTCAAGGCATTTCATCGGGTATAAGAAAGCTCTTTCAAATCTGATAGAGAAGGATACAAATTTGGAAATTATCCTTGGAGACAATGCTACCTATCTCGTGAAGGGAGTTTGGAATGTTACCCTTCAATTGAATCAAGGTAACACCGTTCATCTTCAAGAAGTACTATATGTACCTGATCTAAAGAAGAATCTTGTGTCTATCTCAGCGATCGAAGACAAAGGATTCAAGGTGGCATTCATCAATGGAAAAGGTACGTGTATGGAAAAGTAATTTCAAAGAAGCATTTACTCTTGGATTCAGGGTTGACAGTTTATATCAAGTTGGAGGAATTCCACTGGGAGCTATGTCTTGCGAAACATCTCTTCAATACAAACTATGGCACCGGAGGTTTGCTCATCTTCACTATAAGGCTCTACCCGATGTAAGGAAGATGGTTACAGGTATGCCTGAATTCAAAATAGAGCATGAAGGTGTATGTCAGGGATGTGCCGAGCGAAAACATACAAGTGGACCATTCTCTTCAAGTGATAGCAAGACCACAGACATTTTGAAATTGGTTCATTCTGATCTATCTGGTGCAATGCCCGTGAACTCATTGGGAGGATACTTATATTATGCAACCTCTATAGATGATTTCTCTCGCAAGACTTGGATATATTTCTTGAAGAAGAACAGAGTAATCTCATGGTTCTGTTCTTTCAAAGCTTTGGTCGAAAATCAAACTGGGAAGAAAATCAAAATATTGAGGACCGATAATGGAACCGAATATGAATCAAATGAGTTCAAAGATTATTGTAGAGAAGCTGGCATTAAGAGGGAGACTACTACCGCGTATACTCCTGAGCAAAATGGTGTTGCTGAAAAGAAGAACCGCTCTATCGTAGAAGCCACTCGTGCCATGCTTCATGATCAAAGCCTTCCGAAGTTCTTATGGACTGAAGCTGCAAACATCGTCATGTATGTTCAAAATAGATGCCCTCATCAAGTGTTGGACTTCAAGACTCCTGAAGAAGTTTTCACCGGTAAGAAACCTGATGTTTCTCACTTTAGAATTTTTGGTAGCCCCGTATATTTTCATGTGCCGAAAGAAAAGAGAAGCAAATTGGATGCGTCCAGGAAGAAATGAATATTTGTGGGCTATAGTGAAACTTCTAAGGCATATAGAATCTATGTGCCTGGTCAAAGAGAAGTGGAGATAAGTCATGATGCCACTTTCGATGAGGATGCTGCCCTTGGGAAGATTAATAACCTTCCTCTTCCAAGGAAGGACAAAGAAGCAGATTCCGGAAAGTAGGGAGAATCACAGGATGAGCAGATGCCTGATGCTGAAGGACCAATGGATCCCATTGATCCACCTCCTCATTAGACCTCCTCCTCGAAAAGGAGACCCTCATGGCTTAGGGAGACTCTTGAAGATGCCAAGAGACATGTTACACCTAGGGGGACATTTTTGAGCCTTGCGCATTCGAAGAAGCTGCCAAACACCAGGTTTGGAAGGTTGCAATGAACGAAGAGTATGAGTCAATTATGAAGAATGATGTCTGGGATGTGGTCCCTAAACCCAAGGACAAATCCGTTGTCACCTCGAAATGGCTCTTCAAGATCAAGCATGGAGCTGATGGAAGTGCTGAAAAGTTCAAGGCCAGATTCGTTGCTCGAGGCTTCTCTCAAAAGGAAGGTGTAGATTATGATGAGATATTTGCATCAGTGGTGTACCACCATCCATTCAATTATAGCCCTTGCTGCCTCGCAAGGATGGAATCTTCATTAGATGGATGTCAAGACTGCCTTCTTGCATGGTTCACTTAAGGAGAAAGTCTATGTAGAACAACTTGAGGGGTTCAAAGTTCAAGATCGTTAGTCACATGTATGCAGGTTGAAGAAAGACCTCTATGGGTTGAAGCAAGCACCCCAGGCTTGGTATGAGAGGATTGATAGCTATCTAATGAAACTGGGATTCACGAGAAGTGAAGCTGATCCGAACCTTTATTTTAAGGTTGAGAATGATAGATCTCTCATCTTGGTACTCTATGTGGACAATCTCTTTCTGATAGGTGTAGACCCTCTTTTTCATCAATGTAAGAGGGAGTTGGCTTTCGAATTCAAGATGGACCTAGGACTGATGCATTACTTCCTAAGGTTGGAGGTCTGACAAAAGCCAGCCGAGATTTTCCTTTCTCAAGGAAAATATATTGTAGATTCTTGAAAGATTTGGGATGGGGGATTGCAAGTCCGTGACTACTCCGATGGAACTCAACTTCAAGAAGTTATGTGGAAGTGCTACCAAGCCCGATTTGTGAAATCCTTCCGAGTATCGTCAACTCATAGGGGCCCTGATGTTCTTGGTGGACTCCTGTTTGGACATATGTTTTGCAGTGAATACATTGAGCCAGTTTATGGTCGAGCCTCATCACATACATTGGATTGTTGCCAAGAATCTCTTGAGATATCTTTGAGGCACAATCACTTATGGATTGAGATACACTGCTGAGAATGTGAGGCTCCATGGTTACTCTGATGCAGACTAGGCTGGCAGTGTGGTGGATCATAAAAGCACATCTGGATGTTGCTTTTCTTTAGGCTCTGCTTCGATATCATGGATGAACAGGAAGTAAAAGTCAGTTGCTTTAAGCACCGTTGAGGTTGAATACATTGCTGCTAGTTTGGTCTCCTATGAAGCTATCTGGTTGAGGAAGCTCTATAGTGAGCTATTTGGACATGTGCTGGATACCACTGTGATCTTCTATGATAATTAGAGTGGGATTCTTCTTTCTAAGAATCTCGTGTTTCATGATCGCTCCAAGCATATTGATATCAGGTACCACTTTATCCGGGATATGGTACAATGAGGAGCAATAAGGCTCCATCATATTGGGACCGATGAGCAGGTCGCCGATATTCTTACGAAGTCCCTCAGGAAGGTCAAATTCTTAACCTTCCGTGAACGGCTTGGAGTTGTGGAGAGACCCTCTTATGAGGGTCTTGTATGAGATGGATAGTGAGCTCTGTGAGCTTCGGGGGGCTTGGGGTACTTCTTGGAGCGATGAGTGACCATAGGGTGACTCACCCTCCCCTAGTGGTGCGTTGTGTACAGAGTGAATGGTTCACCTTCCCCTAGTGGTGTGCTGTGTACAGGGTGAATGGTTCACCTTCCCCTGTGATACCCTATGGTGGCATATGCATAGGTTGAGTGGTTCACCCTCCTTATGGCATATGAGCAGGATGAATGGTTCACCTTCTCCTACCGGCACATCCTACCCATGCAGTCTGGGACTCATGGTAAGTACCTCTCATCTGGCCAATGATTAGGAAATGAGGATAGGGACCATAGTACTACCGATGGATGCATCGTATACTACCATACTCCCTATGCTAGGATGTTGATATTGATCTGGGATCAATGGAAACTAACTACGGGTCAGTTAAGAGTGGTATGACACATTCTCTATTGTTGGAGACTGACTTTGGGTCAGTGGAGAATGGTATGATACATTCTCGATCATTTCTTCTTTCTTCATGGTTTGCCGCTTCACTAAGAGTGTGGCAGATCCCAACCTGTACTACATTGTGGTTGGAGGGCTTCCGTTCATTCTAGTGCTCTATGTTGACGACCTTATATTGATTGGAGCAGACAACTTGATCCAGGATTGCAAGGAGTAACTTGTAAGGGAGTTTGAGATGAAGGATATAGGGCTTATGCACTATTTCCTTGGATTGGAGGTTTAGCAGAGTGATGGTGAGATCTTCTTGGGACAGGGCAAGTACATGTTGGAGATTCTCAAGAGGTTTTGTATGCAGGATTGTAGGCCCATGGCCATGCCTCTAGTCACAAACTGGAGGATGGGGGATGCTCGCAGAGTAGAGCGAGTAGATGCTACAGTATATAGGCAACTCATCAGGTCATTGATGTATTTGGTCACCTCACGACCCAATATTTGTTTTGCAGTAAACCAATTGAGTCAGTTCATGATGGAACTGTCCAGAGTTCACTGGGCTCCTGTAAAGCATGTTTTGAGGTATCGTAGAAGCACAACATATTATGGATTGTGGTATAGACAGGTTGATGGAGTGAGGCTTGAGGGCTTCACAGACGTAGATTGGGCACGGTCTCCATAGATCAGAAGTGTACTTCAGGTAGTGCCTTCAACATTGGGTCAACAAAAGTTTCCTGGTACAATAGGAAGCAAAGATCAATTGCACTCAGTTTGGCAGAGGCCGAGTACATGGCTGCCAGTTTGGTAGCATGTGAGGCTATTGGGATGAGGAAGTTGCTTGTGGGACATTTTAGATAGGGGGTGGAGCCTACTGTGATACACTGTGATAATCAGAGTTGCATCAAGCTCTCTGAGGACCCAGTGTTTCATGATTGCTCAAAGCATATCGAGATCAGGTATCATCATCTCAGAGATTATATGTAGAAAGGGATAGGGAAGCTATCGTATATTCCAATAGAGGATTAGACAACAAATATCTTCACCAGGGCATTGGTAAGAAGCAGTTTTGTCCATTTCAGAGATAAGTTGGGAGTTGTACAGAATCCCTTCCTCGCTAAGAGGGAGTGTTGAAAATAACAACGAGAGAAGGTCTTCTTGACTCGTTCCTTAGTCAAGAAAGACCACGATTAGTCCTTCCTTAGCATGGATGAGTTCGTGGAGATAGGACGAGTTTGTGGAGCTTGTTTATTCATGCACATAGTTGGAGGCTCAATTATGTGGTTCTCCGAATACGAGTTCAAAATTAGAAGAGTACGAATGGGAGCTTCAGTTTCTAACTGAGGCTAGGACAAGTTAGAGAGCAGTTCGACTTAGTTAACAAGTCAAACTAATCTCATATTCTAAAAGGAGGATGAAAGGCACAATTGTATCATTATTGTTGTTGCACAAGTTTGTGTGAGAGAGCTTGTTGAGAGTGCGTACCTTGGAGAAGCTAATACACAGTGATAGAGAGACGTTCTTGCAGCCATATTTGCTCTAGGATTTATGAGGTCTGCCCTAAAGATTAGGGAGGCATTTGTGCTAGGAAATAGGAGATCTCATGTGCAAAGAAAGAGGGCTAGGCAGGCTGCAAGCAAGGAGGAGCTGGGTCAAGGTTTTTGCAGGGAATTTCTAGCTAGTATAGCAGTGAGAACATGTGAGTTTTCAAGTGAAACAATTTTCCTTGTAAGAAATCAGATTGCTCAAAATTCAATCAATAAAATTCTACAACAAATATCTTAATGTTGGCCATAAATGTTGATTTTCCTAGGGCACACAAGCTAGAGACAAATTTTCTTCATCATGATAACTACTTCTAATGATTAGTTCACATCAATTACATTTCCAGTATTATTAAGCAGTTATACAAAAGAAAAACTCAACTAATAAACATGAAAGAGCAATAGGCAATAGCCATGAAACAATGAGACAAGAGACACATAGGTTAGCTCTGAGGCCTGGGCAAAACCCACAAAGGGAAAACCCATAAATTCTTGCTTATGAGAGAGAGAGAGAGAGAGAGAGAGAGAGAGAGAGTTCTAGATTCATCAATACATCAGAAGCAATAATATCAAGATAATAGCCAAACTAGAAACCAAGACAAGATCAAGTGCCAAGCCAAATGTCAAGCCCTCCATCAGATTTCTGATGCTCCTTTTCTCCATCTACCTTCCCTAAAATAGAGCTCATATGATGATAGATCGATGCACAAAGTGAGGAGAGAGAGCCTCCTTTTTATAGGATTCAAATGGGGTCGAATGGGTGCCTTTGAAGGGGCCTAGCTGACTTGAATCATATTAGGCTGACTTTATATATATATATATATATATATATATATATATATATATATATATAATGTATATGTATGTATGTATATATAATGTATATACATACATACATATACATATACATCTCTCTCTCTCTCTATATATATATATATATATATCTGTATGTAGATATATATATATACACACACAAAAATTGAAAATAAAATGATTTCTTATGTTTGGTTAAAACATTTCAATGGTATGCTGCTCAGTATGAGTTAGATGTGTAATTATTTTCATCCTCAATATGGAGTTGACATCTCTCTCTCTCTCTCTCTCTCTAAAAGCAACTTAAATCCATCATAACTTTGGATTTATTGTGCATGGAAAGCAATCAAGCTTGTATTTTTTTAGCTATAAAATGTTAAGTACAAAACATTTTTCAAAAGAACATTCCAACATTTAGGGAATCGCCACAAGGAGAAATTTGAGATAAAATAGTAAACCCATACTTAAATTGAAACTCCTATCATCAAAGCAGTTGGAATCAAGTGGCCAACTATTGCAAAACTTTCCCTTATAAAGCATGGATGTCCACATATCCATAAGGATGGCCTCAAACATTAAAAACAAAGGGCCAAAACAATTGCAAGGGAACAACGTTAATTTGTAAACTATTATGGATATTCCACTGGAACAATTCGTCACAACAATTCTTATAACATTCTATGCAAACTTATTTTCATTAGATCCCAAATCAGTTAATTACTAGCTTTGCTTGAATTTATGAAATATCTGAAATAAGAAATGGAAAAAATAGACACATGAATACACCATCCATACAATAAACATAAGATTTATCTTGGGAAACCCAATATAGGAGAAATCCTAGATAAAAGGTGAGGCCTATTCTCTTCTCTCTTCGCTCCAATTATAAAAATGCATATACAAAATAATGGGAACTGACTATGGAGTTACCTTTGACACTGTGGCTTGAATGGTTACTATAGAATCCTTCTCCTCCTCCTCCTCCATTATGCTTTCAAAATACCATGCCTAGATGCTTTTTGCTTAGCTATGGAATAAGTACAATGCTAAAGAATTGAACCCCCTCTCCTCCTAGCAGTCTGGTATTTAACATAGCCCGATAACCATCTAGGGTTAGGCTTTTGAATTCTTAAACCCTTGGTTAGTCAAAAGGTTTTGGACCTCTAAAGTCTTCTTGAAAGTCCACATGTGGCTAGCTCCACATGTGCGAGTAATGGGGGCTGCCATGGCATCCACTGGTACCATGGTCGTCAAAAGGGTGTGTCAACTTGCAGGAGGTATAACTTTTGCATACAACCTTTTGTTGAGATGATTTTTGCATTTATGGAAAAGTTTCATTGTGTCGATCAACTTTGAGGGTGTGTGCACAGTTCAGGGTGTTGCAACTCCAGTAAATATCGTTTGATGCCTCAAAATGGCTTTGGAAGGTTTTATGGACCGTAATTTTCCAAACTAGGACCTATCACTAAAATGTGCCCCGCATGGCAAGTCCTATAATTTTCCACCTAGAAAGTATTGAGATAGATGACAAATTGTGTCATTATCCAATCCAGATCATAACTCTCAATGGAGGGAGGCTTTTGGCCCTGAAAAAATATACTAAATGATGCGAGGAAAATTTTCCTCTATCTTTCCCTTGGACTACCATTTTGCTTTGTTTGGAAGTCGTCATTTTGACCCATTCTGCCAATGGTCATGCTGTCCTTGTCTTGTAGTTTTGGAATTCTTTTGCAAAATTATCTTTTTCCAACTCTACTTGAGCCTCTGGTGCTAAGTCCTTGATGGCAAGTAGGACATGGAAGGCTCATAAGGTTTCAAATTCCCCACATTCGCTGTAGAAAATCTACAAATTCTCTACAAATCTTGCTCTGATACCATGTAGAAATTTTCTCTACAAATCTAGCTCTAATACCATGTAGAAAATCTGCTATGTAGGTGAACCCGATAATGCACTATAAATCAAAGCAGAATGTTATAACCTACTTCTACTATCAATTTGCGGAAGCTTAAAGATCGAGCTGAACAATATAATCAGAAGAAGAAGAATCAATGCATAATACACATGAAAATACTTTGGGGAAAGCCTCAGCTAAAAACCCCACTATTTGTATTATCATACAAGGTGGAAATACATCATAATTATACAAAGCCTTAGTTCTCACACATAGCCAGCTCTCAGTACAATCCTCACAGATGCTCACAGGAAATCCTAGCTTCTCACAAGCCTTCCTCTCTGCCCTCCAAGCTCCTATTTCCTTGCGCTATTCCTCTGGGATGATTCACCTTCAACCAAGTGGAACACTGATCTCACACACTGTCAAAATTGCGCAATCCTTAAGGAATGATTCTTTCTGCATGCATGAGTTTTCTTTATAAGAAAACACATGCAACTGATAGTACACTGTCCTTGACATTTAACTTAACTGGGTCTTTCTCAGAATAGACATGCATGAGTTTCTGATGAGGGAATTTTCAGTTAACTGGAGTACACTAGTTGAGTGCATGCATGCATCAATTGATTGTTATGTTACCATTAGTTCCTCAAACAGTTTGGAACTAATTTAACTAGACTTAACTCAGTAAATTAAGTTAACTAAGTACAACTCAAATATAACTCAATTTAATCTCCTTAATTTAAGGGATAACTCTTGCATGACTTCAGAAAGACTTCTAACTTGAATTTCTCCAACTAATTAAGTCAAAATAACTTAATTAATTATTTCCAAGTAGTTGTTAAGATTAAATTCGATTTTAATTCACAGTTTAATTCAAGGACAAATTAAATTGGAATATTCTTGTTGGCACATTTCAACACTCCCTCTCAACAAGAAAGGGATTATCTGCCACCCCAATCCTGTCTCAATCGAACTCGAATTTACACTTTGACAATGCCTTTGTCAAAATGTCAGCATCTTGTTCCTCTGTCGAAATATACTGCAGCAACATGATCCTCCCATCATCAGCAGCTTGCTTTACCTTGTAAAGCCAATGGGAAGTCACAACTGACTTGTTTTCCCGTCTCGGAACCACGTCCCAAACACTGTTACGAACTATGGAGTCATACTCCTCCACCATAGCATCAACCCAAATCGGCTGATGCACTGCTTCCTCAAAGGAAAATGGATTGGTCTCAACACATTCCCCAACAAGGGCCATGTAGTGTACCTCTCAGGTGACCTACTCTTTCTGCGCTGAGAAAATGGTGCTCCCACATTCTCTCTCGCATCCTTCAACAATTTGTCAGCTTCTCTTGTGTGCTTCCGTCCATCTCTGGAAGACTCTGCTTGAGTGGATGTCTCCACTCCTGGAACCTCTGCATGTGGCTGCTCCGCATCAGTCTGAGGCTCCTCCTCCTTAGGAACCAACAGTTCCTCCACAACCTGTAGTTGGAGCTCCCTCTCAAGGGAAACTCGCATGGCCTTCTACTCGTCAAACTTGAGATTGTAGAAATTTCTCATTTCCCACCCCGGTTTTTAGTTTCACCTTATTTCTCCCATATAGTTAAATGCCCTTTCCCATATCCATACATTCAACAACTGAAAAAATAAATTTTTGCTGAAAACACATTCTGGAAATTTTACAGAGTGCTGGAAACTGCAGAAATAAAAAATCAGCAGGTACAAACAGTCATTTAACACATTTGAACGCAGTGATTTTTGGTCAATGTGACTCTGGAAAAACCCCCTACAACTATTGGGGAAAACCAGTTCGAGAGCTCTTCTTTATTTCTGAAAATGCCTTTTTTACAGTGAGAAATATTCAACAAAAAAATCAGCAAGCAAATTTACAACTTATCTCTTTTCCCGTGCCTCACAACAAACTGGAAATTACAGCAAACAGGACAACAATAAATGCTGTACGACCTCCTCGATTTTCGTGCCCACTTTCAGCCTTAAATACTGTTGTACGAACTGCATTAAATGTGCTGTACGAATTGCAATAAATGCGTTGTATGGACCTCGATTTGCGTGCAGAAGAAACATCAAACTGCTCTTCGATTTTTGTGCAAACCACTCGATTTCTGTGCAATCCAGCTGTACGGATTTCTAGAAAATCGTGCCAAAATTAGCCTTTCACTGTGTGCTGAATCAGTTGTACAAATCTGCTCAACTGCTGCCTTGGAATGTGTGCCAAGCTGCTGTCTCCTTCTCCTTGTCCAGAAATCTCCCTTGCTCTCTTGCTGTCCTCTCAATTTGCTCATGAAAGAATGAATGACCTTTTGCCTCTTTTTCCTCCTTTAATCTAATCCTAAGTGACTTTTGGGTAACCTCTAAATCCAATGGCTGAAATAGATTGTGAGATCTAGGGCTGAGATTAAATGCTCATTTAAATCTCACTTTTTATTTTTTAACTCACCCCACTTTAATAAAGACCCACTTAGTCATTTATTTCCAAAGTCACTTTTCCTTTCTAATTTTTCAACTTTATAAAGTCACTTTAAATTAGATTTAACTCTATAAAAATTATAAAGTTACTTTAGGAGAAAACTTAAATTCTTTTGGACACTTTTCCCTAGGCCAAAGATCAAAGCCTTAGGGAACCACCTGTCCTCCGGTACCAAATTTCAACACTCCCTCTTACCGAGGAAGGTGTTCCTCACCACACCCATCTTGTCTCTAAAGTAGACATGCTTGTCCCGTGGTAAACCTTTGGTAAGAATATCTACAACCTGCTCATCAGTGGGATTGTACTCAAGCTTCACAGCTCCCTTCTGAACATAGTCTCTGATGAAATGATATTTGATCCCGATATGATTTGACCTGTCGTGAAATACTGGATTCTCCGTGAGTTTAATGCAACTCTGGTTATCACAGTAAATCATTGAAGGTCTCAACGGCTGACCAAATAAACCAAACAACATCTTGCGAAGCCAGATGGCCTCACAACTAGCTAGACTGGCTGCCATATACTCTGCTTTTGCTGAACTCAGTGCTACTGACTGCTGTTTCCGGCTGAACCATGACATACTGCTGAACCCAACCCAAAACAACACCCTGAAGTGCTCTTCCTATCAGAAGCACAACCTGCCCAATCAGAATTAGTGTATCCTACCAATCTCACTCCATCTCCCTGCCTGTAGTCCAGACCATAATCCACTGTCCCCTGCAAGTACCACAAAATGTATTTTGCAGCCACCCAGTGAACCTTCCTAGGCTCACACATAAACTGACTCATCGTGTTGACTGCAAAACAGATATCTGGTCTCGTGTTGACCAAATACATCAAGGAACCAATCAGCTGCCTGTACAATGTGGGATCCACCAACTCGGAATCCGAAGCATGAAGCTTCTTCCAGTTGGTAATCATCGGTGTCGACATGGGTTTACAATCCTTCATGTGGAATCTGCCAAGGATGTCCACAATATACTTCCCCTGTCCCAGGAAGAAATGCCCCTCCTCCTACCACACCTCCAAACCTAAAAAGTAATGCATCAAGCCAATGTCCTTCATCTCAAACTCCGTCGCAAGATCTCTCTTGCAGTGCTCTATGAGTCTCTCTGCACCTGTAATGACCAAGTCATCCACATACAGCGCCAGAATGAGAGGCTCCTCACCTATCACAATAAAGTAAAGGTTCGGATCTGCCTCACTCTTTGTGAAACCCATCCCCTACAAATAAGTATCTATCCTGGAGTACCAAGCTCTTGGAGCTTGCTTCAGGCCATAAAGGGCCTTCTTCAGTCTGCACACATGGGACTCCTTCCCATGCACCTCAAAGCCCTGTGGCTGCTCAATGTACACCTCCTCCTGTATGAAGCCATTGAGAAATGCGGTCTTTACATCCATCTGGTGGATCTTCCAACCCATCTCTGCTGCTATCGATATAATGGAGCGAATCGAAGTATATCGAGCCACGGGAGCGAAGGTCTCCTCATAATCAACTCCCTCTACCTGGGAGAACCCTCTAGCCACAAACCTCGCTTTGAATTTATCAATGCTGCCATCTGCAGCATGCTTTACCTTGTAAAGCCATATGGAAGTAACAACGGACTTGCCCTCAGGCCTCGGCACCACCTCCCAAACATCATTCTTCATGATAGAAGAATACTCCTCCTGCATGGCCTCTCTCCAGACCTGCTAGCTAGTTGCCTCCTCATAGCTAGAAGGCTCAGAGTCAAGGATGCTGGTAACCATCGCCATATAGCTACAAAATCTCTCAGGTGGTCTACTCTCTCTGACCGGCCTCTTCGGCTCAGCAACAGATGTGACATCTCTCAAGGTGTTCTGAAGCCACTTGGGCTTCCTCTTCCCTGAGCATGCTTCTCCCATAGGAGAATGAAACTCCTCCTCCTCATCACCATCAGTAGCCTGAACTCCTGACTGTCTGTCT
>APFE030093858.1:0-18931 GCA_000404065.3 Pinus taeda | reverse complement strand
AACTTACATCATTGGCTGGTAATCAGGCGATGTCTTTCCATGTTCGACTCCAATTTTTTTTTCACATGGATCGACTTCTACTCCGAGTGAAGATTGGCCGAGTTTGAAGACCCCAGATCTAGTTTCATCCATCTGGGCTGCGATATATTCAGGGATATAAAAACATCCATTGTACATCATTGCCGATTAGATGATCATCGAAAGCAAAGGATGATGTGTCCATATCATCAGTCTATCACACAGACGATTGTCTGTCCTATGTACATGAAAATGAGTTTATAAAGCTAAGCATGGGAATGCTCACCTTAGCCAGATCATGAAAAAATGTTTTCAAATAATGTATTGTATTGTATCTTATTACAGGTTGCCTCCCAACTTAGAAAAACTTCAGATCCTCATTGTAAATCATTTCCCCCGACATAAAAAACGATTAACGACCTCATGCTTTAGGGGGCAACTGTTATAGACATTTTTGGGCACTTCAACCCCAACACAAATGTCCATAAATTAGTGGCTCTTAAGTCCCTAAAAGGGTTGCTTCACTGCCTAAAGGAACAAGGTCAACTGATTACATCATCTCCCAGAAGTTCTCCACTGAAAACTGCTCATAAATGGTCAAAACTGGACCATACTGAAAGCTCCATGCAGAGGGTGTGATGCATATCACCTTCCCAATGCATAGGGTGCGATGCATACTATTTTTCTCCTCTGTAGGGTGCGATGTCCGGGAATGGACAAATGGCAGGGACAAAATGCGAGGTGGAAGATTATGGAATCTTCCAGAAGCTTCCCCTCCGACACTTGCCCCTCCATTTTCGACCAGGGATGAGTAAGAGATCCTCATTCTCCAAGTGGAAGCAGGAACTACTAGAGAAATGACACCAATCAAGATCCAAAAAGATGAATCACCTCTCTATAATCATCTATATATGGATCCCTTATCACAGAGATCCAGAGGCTGGAATTTTGTAACTTATAGAGAAGTGATGTTGGTATTTTGGTGTACATTCACAGCATTGGGTGATTTTGCTTTGCTTGAGGTGAAGAAGGGCTTCTTAGCTGGAGGATGATGCTGGGTCAGAGCTACTCATGGTTGTAATCCTGTTGCTTCTTTTTATTTGAATAAGGCTATTCTTGTTTCCTTCCATATTCTGGTGTACTTGTTTATATATGCTTGTATATGGTTAATGTACATCTGATCCTACATTATTTATGAATTTAGATCCTTGTTTCTTACATAGTAGTATGTTGTTGTGATTCTATAGGTCCTTTTGAAGTTGAGCAGATGAAGAGTGAGCGACAAAACTCTATCAAGAAAGAGAGGGAATGGAGCGCAAGACTCAGGTTGGCCCTCTTAGTTCTCCTCTCATCTATTTTCATAAAAGGAATCAATAGTAGACTTTGATTGTTTGTTTCTAAGATAGCCACCCATCTTAGTGGGAATAGCAACATCCATGTGGACACTATTCCTGTATAACATGGCAAGATCTTTAGGCTTCCTCCCAGGTTTCTTGATGCACAAATCTCTCACTGTTTCAGCATAAATATGTACTTCTTTAAGGGCTTCCAGTAGAGAAATTCGCACATGCAGATTTTGCAACTCGCTAAGAAAATTAGATTGGGGCTATGAAGTCATTCCAAGTTTAGCCAATCTCTCAGGATACAAAGGGTCTTGAGTTATGACAATTGAGTCAGTTGTTATAGGAACAACAATTGCCTCAGAGCCTCTGGTATCTCTTCTGGATGGTTCACCTTCCTCTGTAATGATAGGGGAGTGGCTTGGTTTAATTACCTTGCTCGATCGCAATTGAATTTAATTAAGCCCCATGGGGCTAATAAGGTAGGTCTAGAAGGTTTTGAGAGCCTCTATTCCCTGAGTTGCTTTATTGTTCGAGTTTGGGTTAGGTTGCACAGGTAGTTGGGGTCACACAGGTGATGCAGGAGTAGGACTTTGGAAAGGAGGTAGTTGCAACTCTTATTGCATGGGTAATCCAGGTAAAGCTGTATTCTGGGCATTTCCTCTCCAGCTCTGATTCCAAGGATATGGTTGAGATTGAGGATATTGGATAGAGGGAAGGGATACCACTAGTTACAGGGTGAAGGAAACTGCAGTGAAGAAGGAGCAAGATATTGCCATGGATATTCTTGAGTGTTATATGCAATGTTCCATGAATTGAAAGAGGAAACATCTTGACACATACTTGGAGGTCATGGTTTCCATGTCCTCCTTGGTGTGATGAAGTAAGAATATTGCACCTCTTCACTTGACTCTATAAGTACTTCCTTCAGTCTAGGAAGCTCCAGACATTGTCCTATTGAATGTTCCAACTCGCAAACATTACACAAGCTGATGCTGTTCAATTCACATTTTCTCAAAGGATGCTTCTTCTGACAATTCAGATAGAACACAGCCAAAGGTGTATTAGATTTAGATTGCGTCTTCTTGACCTACGTTATCATTATCTGGGCAGAGAGAGTACTGAGGGTATCGGTCTTGAAATTTTTGAGCAAAGTCTCGATCTCTGCTCTTGTTCCTCCTCCTCCTGCAGATTTTTGTATTCGGGAAAAGGCATCTCAAATTGTGTTCCTCCCCTTAGACGATCCTCTAGAGCATATTAGATAGATCTTTACAATTTTAGCAAATGTTTCCTACGATATATCCCCCTTCCATAATAGGTTCAGGGTGCCAAGGCAGTCATCCCTCATTCCTCTGAAAAATATAGTTTTCAAGATTTCATGGTCTAGATTGCTATGTTTAGACCTCTGTAGATTATAGTGGAATTGCTATACATAGTATTCCAGGCTCTCATCCTCCTTCTGTGTCATTCTAAATACCTCCCCCATTAAGTCCCTGGTTCTGCAATAGTCTTGGTACTTTGATAAAAACATCTCCTTCATATCGTTCCATGTTAGAATAGAAGCGGAGCCCAGTCCCATGAACCATATCAAGGCTTCCCCTTTTAAAGTAGAAGGAAATAATTTCAATTTATGAGCATGTGATGTATAATCATAACTTTTTCATAAGACATCAAATTCAAATAAAAATGTGTCTGGATCTTCCACAGTCATCCCCTGGAAGGATGGTAAGGATGATAAAGGAATATTTTTCATAGGAGCTTCACCTCCAGTATCCACGATTGAGAACTCAAAGGTGGTGATGGTAGCATCTATTTTAGCATTGTTGTCATTGTTGTCCCCCGTGACTAATCCTTCTAACCCTTGCTGTAACAGATGTCCTTCAAATTGTTTTTATGATGGTCTTGTAGGTGTGATTGATGGCTCAGGTATCATTGGGGCTAACTATTTCACCACACTACCTATATCTAGATATTGATCAACCAATAGGTGATCTTTCGTCTCAAGTGTTTGATGTCCCTCAGTCCTCAAGTTCTCGCTACTAGCTTTGCCCTCCTGATCTTGGATTGGATTCTTCGTCTTGGGAGTGAGGGTGCTAGATTTTGAATGATATGGTCCCGAGATAGAGGAATTAGAGTTTTCTACCGTTATTATGGGAGTAACATATTTTTGCGGCCTTATTTTCCTTGCATCCCTTTGAGATCTATACTATTCTTTTTCTGCCTTAGACACTAGTTCCTGGATAAATGTTTTCCTTCCCAAATCTACACTCTTCCTTTCCTTTTTACTACCCATTTTTCCTGTGACTAATTAGAGTGAGGGTAGTTTTGGCATCTTTGTAATTCCTACAGTTTCACACATGGACCCTATGTGTATTAATTCACACCCTAAGTGTCTCAGTCTTCGACAGTGGTGAGCCCACCCAAGCATGTTAGAGTGATGCGCAGGTTCTTATCTCTCGTCTTACTGCCCAACGACTGAAGAGCTGAAGACACTCTAAACAAAACACCAAAATTCCATGCCCTAAGTTCCATAGTGGTCACAACGGTGAGCCTACCCAAGGATGTTAGAGCGATGCACATGTTCTTACCTCTTGTCTTACTACCCAATGATTGTGGACTAGGAACACTCTATCATCAAATAAACAACTTGGGTGACTATATCGTCAATTTCCATCCTCAACAATGGCACCAAAATGTATTTCTGTTTTAATCAATCCTAATTAACCGAGACTGCAACATTTAATTTTCAACCCAGGGTAGGTCCTTTTGTTTCAATGGAGTTCACACTATTTGTGCCGATACACTACAACCAAAAATGAGAAAATGGAAAGAACAATAAAATATGTCGCTGAATAAAATTGCTGAATCAAATCAATCTTGTAGAAATACAAACACTCCACATAATTGAAATCACACTTCACAACTTCCAAAGTAAAGGCGCGCCACACAGTGACTAATATCTACTGTAGCTGGTTACTATCATTCTGTTGATTAACTCAGTGTAACATCATAATATAAATTGGAGCAGTAGAGAATATATTTCACAATTTTTACAGCAACAACAAGAAACCATATAACAAATAATGAAACCAGAATGTACACTACCTCTACCACTGCAGTCCCTCCCAAAGAGGAGGGCCCTTCCTGTAGGTTTTAACCCCATACAGAAATTACCTGCATATGAATTCTAGAACACAAAAATAAAACACATATACATAGAGATTTTCCCCTAGATCCGAAAACTGGGACTACCAGCTTGATTTTTCATTATGTTCCTTTCAATGTTACAATACATATTTATACATGCCGAAGCATCCAATACCATGGAATGAAAACCATCACGTCCAATACCATGGACCAAAAACCATCGCGTCCAAAAAACATGTGTGAAAATCATGCTCAAAACCATAGGTGGGTCCACCCAACTTAACATAGGGTCCAAAACCAAAATTTTCCGGGGCACTGCCTTGGACCGCTAAAGTGGGGTTACGGGTGCCCTTCAAACCCCTTGTTAACTACGTGGAAAGAATATAACACAACCCAACACTTCCTCCTTATCAGGGGCACAAGAATAATGCAAAAGTAATTAACGAATCAGCTGAAGAGTAGTAAGAACATCACCATAATGATTAATATTAAAAATAATTCAAAGTTATAGAAGTAGAGTAACAATACTCTTCTATATGTCATCCTTGTTTATAGGAAATCGAGTTTATTTTATGGTTATTACATACCCAAAATTAGAAACAGATCAGTTATGAGAATCTCACGATTCTCATGCTGATAAAAAATAGAAGTAATTACAACCTATTTCTAAATAAAAATATAAGATAGTTAGGATTGCAACTGATTGGGTCTGTTGCTTCCAAAATAAACAATTCCTAATGCTGACATCTGTTATATGGAATAATACCCACACTTGCCAGCTCCGATGCAACAACATCCTGCGAGTGAATAGTGGTTCCAGATGTTACGACAATCACTGGTGACAACACGCTTGGTGTAACATTAGACCTTTGTATTAGAGCATAGTGTAACAACAACCTGTAAAAACATACAGGGTGTAACAATGAACTGTTCTACCTTTCTCTATAATTTATTAGCATTGCTTGTTTACTCCATAGCCTTGTTCATGCGAGAAACACCTGAAATGCGAAGAGCTTCCAAAATACTCCTCCCGTGCTCACCCCAGTTAGCCATAAAAAGGAATAAAGTATCACATTATTCAGTAAAATACGACAAAATAACATGACAGTAGAATAGGTTATAAAAGTGAGAAAAAGGGGGATTAATCATGGAAAGTTCATAGGCCTGGAGGATAAAAGGATCAAAACTAAGGAAAGAAGGTGCAAAAAATAGGTAAAAAGTCACACCCAAAAATTACTACAATGTAGAACTCATACAAATCTATGATAGCTCTAGAACAATCTCGTTTGGTTCTTTCCTTTTGACAATTGAACAAATCCTCCTTAGTCCTGGAAAGTAAATAAATTGGCACTTAGAATGTACAAAAATGTTGAAATTTTCCCTCGCCAAAAAATAATAGATACAATTTTAGTTGTATTTGAGAAACTAACTACTCTTAATCTTACATATTTTTTTGGTTTATTTTCAAGAACATTTATCATATAGTGGTATTTATCATAATAATAATACTTATCTAATTTTAAGATTGGGGTTTATATGCATTGATTTTGTTAAAGTTTACTACTAATAATTTGAAATCTCTGAAAGGAAACAAGTTATTTTAACTTGGTTGCACTGAAAACATTTATGTATTCTTGCATCCTAGTCACTTGCATATTTTAGGTTTTCATAAGAAAAATAGGTTATTTTCCTTAAGATGTGAACATTTCATTTTAAGTAGTGTGATAATATAGTATCAACGATGCATTAACAAATGAAAGGAAAATGCACATTTGGGATGCTAGTGTTATGTTATACTTGAGGCAAGAGTGCACATCTAGGAAGACTCTAACAAGGGTTGAAGAGGTGGAATAGTTGTGAAGAAAACTTAAGACATTTGACAAGTTTCATGAAGGAAAATTGGAACTGGTACTAAGTGAACATTCGTTTATCAATGTTGATACCCTCTCCTTGGCACAACCATTTTGCAAGATGAAGAAGAAATGTAAAATACATGTGTGGCACGCTAAATAAGTTGGCAAGGTTGTTGCAACACATATAGATGGTTATGTGATGTTTGAAAAGGAGGTGTTTGATTTGGAAGGTGACCATTAGAGTAGATTTGTCATGGAGTGCCAAGTAGGTACAAGGATCAGATAAGGAACAAATTATACAAAGCCAACAAATAGGCCATATTGGGTTAGGATATTACTATTTTGGGATATCCAAAGTTAAAGGTGCATTTTATGGCAGTGTAGTCTAAGCACTTAGGTGCATGCCATATCGTAATGGTACCTTGGACTTTTGGTGTGCGTTAGTTGAGTTAGTGCATTGTGTTTAATGAGCACTAGCTAGAATGTGTTTAGTGAAGGAAAAAAGCCCACAAGTTAGAGATTACTTAACCATTTGGAGTCGTAATGTATGTTATGCCCTAGTTTGGAGGAGACATCTCGAACCATTTTATAGTGTGATGGGTTGTGCCATCAACTACAGTCCACTTAGATGGGTTGAGGTGTAAAAATACCCCATGAGTTGAGGAAAATGATCACAATTCTTACCTATATAAAGAGTTTATGATATAATATTAATGATTTTTTGTTGGAGAAGGGAAGAGGAAAATAATAAAGGGGAGGTGTTGAGGTTTGTTGTAAATTAATCTAAAGGAAGTGAAAGTGTCTCTTTTTAGGGGGCTTATTCAAGTTGTCTCTTCAAATAGGACTAAACTTTAGTTGTGGCTAGGGAGTTTGCCTCAAAAGCATTGACTGGGTACTCTACAAATCCAAAGCCTAACATATCTAAGCTAGTCCATTAGATGGATTCATCTTGGGCAAAGGTTGCAAAGGCTAAGGTGAAAATCTCTTGTCTTTAATGTGCGTTTAAAACCTTCCATTTGAATATGCTAAAAACAAGGTCACAATATTAAAAGGAGGTCCTTCATTTTACCAAGAGATAATGTCAATGCTTAATCCATGGTGTGATTCTTTCTATTTGCGTTTGGCTTTGAACGATGAGATATATCTAATCCTCACAAGACAACTCGTGGTTGAATATTACAACAAAAAAATGGGGCACACCATATTTTTACAAGGTTTCAAGGGAAGGGTATGCAAAGGAAGTAGAAAAAATCAAAACTTCATGTTGAGTCAAAGGAGGAGTATTTATTATGGGTGTCTCTAGAGGTCTTAAAAAAGGTGAATGGGAATGGAGTTTACATCTTATTGCAATGCCTTCTATTCCACCATTTGAGGTGCTAGAGGGCATTGAACTTAAGGGTCATAGGTGAAAGTTCACAAAGATGTTAAAAATTAGAAGCTAGGTGTGATTTAACATAGGATTGATTCTTAAGTAGTTGACCCTTTAGGTGATATTTCCTAGCCTTTTTTTCCATGGAACCCTAGTGGACATTTCGTAGCATTTTGGTTGTTCTTGTGTCATCTATAACATTTCAATGGGATGCCCTTGTAGTCTAAAGTCTTAAGAGAAGTGATGCATTGATGTTGGAGTTTCATTTCATCGCATAACTCGTCTCTGATATCCAAGTTTACCAATACCCTCACCACCTTCATCTCCACATAGTATTTGAAATTGAGGTTGACCTCCAAGCATTCCCCCATCTTGTTTCCAATTTCCCTAAGAGTTTGTTTCAACCATAATTTAATTTTATTCCCAAATGTTGAACCTAGAGAGGGGCATTGTCTAGTATCTCCCGAGTGGGATAAAAAATAAGGGGTCAATGCTTAAGCATGAAAGGGGTGGAGTCAATACTCCAAACCTTATTCAAACCCAATGAACCTCTTTAGACTTGCTGAAAACTAAAATGAGCCAAACTCTTAACAGTATCATGTCAGGGAGTATTAGGGAGTGCCACGAAAACACAAGGGAGAACTAGTTCAAAATGCATGGAAATGAATGAATAGGAGTGTGTGATAGGGAGTGACAATGAGTTTGAGATGTGTTAAGGAGGGAGTGAAAAGGTTATATGTTAGGCAGTGCCAAAGCATGTTAAAGTGATAAGGCATGTCAGGGAGTGTGAAGGTGTGCTAGGGAGAGCCAAAGTATGCCAAGGAATTTAGGAGATACTAACATATGCCACATATTCCTAAGGGATTGTTAGACGTGTCAAGTGTTATGGCATGTCAAGATGTAAACTATCTTGCTTAATTGTTTTATGGCCACGGTTGGATGTGAGACTTGACCTAGTAGCTTGTTAAGTGGGATGAGTTGGGATTGGATGTGAGTATCCTAAGATGAGTTATAGGCAGTTATTAAGGGAATAAGGCATAGTCTAATTGTAGTAATCATAACTTGGTCAAGTTGTTGTAGTCAAGGTATGACTTGGTTGGGTTCCCAAGCCCCAAAAATAGTAAGGGTAGTTGTGAGGGCATGATAGAAAATGAGTGTTAGTGCATACCAAGGAATTAAAAGGTGTGCTAACACATCTCATGTAGTGTCAATGAATGTTTAGGAGTGATAGGAAGTCTGAGGGCATCACAAGGGATAACTAGGTCAAAATGCATGGACATGAATGAATTAGAGTGTGTACCAATAAGTGTCAATGAATTCTAGGTGTCCTAAGGACAAATTACGTTAGGAGAAGTTTGTAATAGAATTTCTGAGAGGCGAGACTATGGTTGCAATAAGGGGGTGGAAAAATAAATTTTAAACAAAGGGAGACTTTGGGTTGGGCACAACATTGTTTTTCCAATGAAATGGTTGGATTCCCGAGCCACAAAAAAAGTAAGGCTATCTATGAGGGCATGATAGCTACGTAGTGCCAAGGTGTGCTAGGGAATGATAAGAAGTACTAACACATTCTAGGAAGTTCCAAGGCATGTTACGCATGCCAAGACGAGCCAAGTACTAAGGCATGCTAAGATGTGCCAAGTTCCAGGGTGTGGTGCCAACACATCCTAGGAAGTGTTAGGGCCAAGTGTGAAGAAAACACAAGGGAAAACTAGTTTCAAATGCATGGAAATGAATGAATATGAGTGTGTAATAGGGAGTGTCAGTGATTTCCAGGTGTGCTAAGGAGGGAGTGACAAGGTATGATACGAAGTACCAATGTATACTAGAGTGTTAAGGAAGCATGCCAATATGTGTTAAGTGCCAAGGTGTGCCAATGCTTGATCATGATTGTTAGTGAGTGTTAGGGAAACACAAGGGAGAATAAGGTCAAAAGGCATAGAAATGAATGAATAACAGTGTGTGAGAGGAAGTGTCAATGAGTTCCAAGTGTGTTAAGGAGGGAGTGACATGGTATGCTAGTCAGTGATAATGCATGCTAGAGTGACAGGGAAGCATGCGTCCAAGATATGCCATGTGCCAGGGTGTGCCAATGCATGTTAGAAGTGTTAGGGAATGCCAGGGAAACACAAGGGAGCACTAGGTCAAACCAATGCATGGAAATAAATGAGTGAGAGTTTGTGACAGAAAGTGTTAGTGAGTTCTATATGTGCTAAGGTGGGAGTGACAAGTTATGTTAGGCAATGCTAAGGCATGCTAGAGGCCATCGAAACAAGCCAATATGTGCTAGGTGACAGGTTGTGCCACTGCATGACATGGAGTGTTTTATTAACATATTTTACCTATCTAGGTCAAGGACCCTTAGTACTTGAGTCTGAAAGACTTTTTATAGACTTGGGACTCTTTTTCTTTGAGCTTGACCCAAAGTCACTTGCACAAAAGCCTATGGGAGCAACTGTGGACCCAAATTCTCTCTCAGGCCCACTCTATGGGAGTGACCAAGGAATTGTTTCCTCCTTTCAGTGCCAGTGACAAGGGATTTATTCTAGAGTTCCTTTGTCCCTAGGAGATCAATTTGACTCATCATCTATTTGAGCTAGCTAGGAATTATCTCTTAGAAGTTTCTATGACTTATCTTTGTCCTAAGCATCCAGATACATTCTCCCATGACCACTCTTCTCCCTATTTATACTGGAACATTTGAGAGGGTCAACTAGTTTTGGTATTTTGGAGACCTAGTGTCAAGATTCTAATCTAGGGTTATGTTGCTATGAGCTTGTGAGGTGCTTATTCACTAGCCTACTATTCTTCATGTTCACTTCATGGATATAGTGGGGAAACTCTACCGGATTGTGGGGATGGTACATAGAGGTGAAACACTATCATTGTATTATTTCTTTTATGGTTAATGGAAACTTGTGTTCCCTTCCTTATATGAGGTTTTTTTCAGCATGTTATATATCACCATTTATGGCCTTTGATCTAACGATCTTCCAAGGAAAATCACATGTCATCTTCATTTTGTTGTGACTGTGTGCAGAGATAGAGATCTGTTGTGGATGTGTTGGATTGCTTGAGTAGAGCACATGAACTATATCAAACTCAAAACCCTTCCCCAACATGCCAGGATTCCAAGTGTGGTCCCTCATCTTTATAACATAGATCTAATTGTTTGCTACATTATTGGGCATTTGGGTCAGGAATTAGATTTTGTCCCATGGATTCTATTCTACTCACATTGGTGGTATGTTATGGACACGAGATCATAGACCAATAAGTCCTTGTAGATTTAGTTTCAACAAAGTGTTAGGGAATGCTAGGGAAACAAAAGGGAGCACTGGTTTCAAATGCATGGAAATGAATGAATAAGAGTGTGTGACATGGAGTGTTAGTGAGTTCTAAGTGTGCTAAGGAGGGAGTGACAAGGAATGTTAGTGTGCGATGGTTGCATGCCTAGATGTGTCAAGTTCCAAGGTGTGTCAATGTGTGCCAGGGAATGTTAGGGAGTGTCATGGAAACACAAGGGAGAACTAGGTCAAAATCAATGGAAATGAATAGATAAGAATGTGTGATAGGAAGTGTCAGTGAGTTTCATGTGTGCTAAGGAGGGAGTGACAAGATTATATGTTAGGTAGTGCCAAGGCATGTTAGAGTGCCAGGGCATGTCAGGGAGTGGTAGGGTGTGCTAGGGAGTTCCAAAGCATGCCAGGCGATGCATGGGGTGTTAGCATGTGCCACATAGTGCTAAGGGATTATTATACATGCAAGGCGCTATGGCATGTCAAGATGTAAACTATGTTTCTTAGTTGTTTTATGTCCACTCTTGGACATGAGCCTTGAATTACTAACTTGTAAATTTTTAAGTGGGATAGGTTGAAATTAGACATGAGTAGCCTAAGATGAGTTATAGTCAGTTCTTAGGTGAACAAGGCATAGTCTAGTTGTAGTAATCGTAACTTGGTCAAGATATTATAGTCGGGGAAGGACTTGGTTGGATTCCCAAGTCCCAAAAAAGTAAGGGTAGTTGTGAGGGCATGATAGCTAAGAAATGTTAGGGCATACCAAGGAAAAGGGATGCTAACACATGCCAGATAGTGTGAATGCATAATAAGGATTGTTAGGGAGTGCCATGGTTGTTGGGAAATCTAGGGCATAGTAATTGTTGGGAACGGGTCCCCTGGTGTCAATTTTGGGGTTAAAAGCCCAAGTTTTGGGGCTAAAGGCCCAATTTTTGTGTAAAGAATGTAAAGTCTCCGCATTTTGTGGCTACAGGGCGTGAAGATGTAAGCAGTCAAAAAGGGTTTCTGTCCTTAGTTTAAATAGTTTGTGTCGGCTTGATAGGATCTGCCCTTGGTCTGTGCGCCATGGGAATGTCTAAAAAGGGAGTCTTAGAGAGTCTCAGGAAGTTGATAAGTTTTTGGTAGAGTTCTAAGTAATTTTATGGGTCTATGAGAGCTAAGAGAAAAGAGTATTAGTGTAGGAAGAGGCTCTGTAGCTGAGTGTGCTGAGGCCTAGGGTAGAAGTCCGCAGCTGAGTGTGCATACCCCTGCAGTTGTGTGCATAGGATAGTCAAAGTCTGTACTAGAAATCTGGATTATCAATAAAGAGAAGTATTATGGAATTATCGGTGTATGTGTTATTTTACTTCTGTTATGAATGTTGTGATTATGTTATGTTGAATACCGGGGTTATGAATTAATGCTATATTGATGCGTGAATCTATGTATTTTACTTTTTCATATGAATGCAAGTAAGAATATCTGTTTACGCGAAGATAACCATAATGCATGTTAAATTTAGCCAATACTTAAGTGAAACTGAGTAAATACAGAATTAAGAGTAATTACAAAGGTTCGTAAGTTCCCGATCTATCTATTTTGGGGTCTGCAAAGGATGATCAGAGACTTTTGCAAAGGGTTCAAGGACGAATAAGAGCAGTACTTTGATAAGCCCTAAAGGGGTTATAAGTCTGCGCGAGGGAAGGGTTAGGGCATATAACCAACATCACAACCATCTCAGGGTGTAGAAACTTGGTTCTTGCATCTTCCCATACTGCTTCGGGTGAGACTTCAATCCGTGCTTCACGAACTGATGCCGAAAGGGACAGTAGTGTAGGGATTTTCGTGGCTACTTAACATTGAACCTAGGTTAGGGCCCATCAAGCCAACAATAATTAGGTGATTTTTATTCTTATGATAACTATTTTTGAATGATTTTTACTTCTTAAGATTAATATCTTCTCTTTACTTTGATTATTATAGTGTTATTCTTCATTAAACAACTATAAATGCATAAACAATGAAGATACAAGAGACATAGAGAGTAGGTGATTAACCACAACCAAAACCTATCCAACATGAGAGGAAAACCTATATAGATTCTTCTTCTTGTAGACTTCAATTGATGAATACCAAGACCATGACCTAGACCCTTGACTCAATGACCTCTCGAAGACCAAGTCACGAGCCTGCTTGATTCAACTTCCTCCTTTTTCCTTGAGTAAAAAATGATCAAACTTCTTCCTTCGATAACTCGACTATCCTTAAAATTTTAGTTTTCTGGATCATATTTGTAGTTCTCAACCCTCCTGCATAAACACTAACACGTGTGGTTGACCAAACTTTTGAGCCTTGATCTTCTTCGCTTGGATAGTATGACCTGTTATTATAATTCAGCTTCTAACCTTGCTTTTCTTCTTCCTTGATTCGAATTCTTGGAAAAGAACAAGACTTTTGACATTTTGTGCAGTACATAGTTCTTCCTTTATTCGCACATGTGGAGGTGTTAGCCCTTAAAAAAAAGCCATAAACAACACAAAATTTTCTCTCTTCATTTCCTTCTCTTCGTTGGTTATTTTCACACTTCTTATTGCAAACTCACTTAACTGAATTCGCTTGTCCCCAAATGGAGGTTGATTTTCCCTATATATAGGGTTTTGTCCATAAAAGACACATCCTAGGAAGTGTTAAGAATTGCAAGGGAAACACAAGGGAGACATAGGTGAAAATAATGCATGTAAACTTAATGATTAAGAGTTTGTGACATGAAGTGTCAGTGATTTCCAGGTGTGCTAAGGAGGGAGGGATAAGGTATGATATGCAGTGTTAAGGCATGTGAGAGGCCAAGGCAACATGCCAAGATGTGCCAGGTGCTAGGGTGTGCTAATGCATGTTAAATAGTGGTATATAGTGCCAGGGAAACACAAACAAGCACTAGTTTCAAATTCATGGAAATGAATGAATAAGAGTGTGTGACAAGGAGTGTCAGCAAGTTCTAGGTGTGCTAAGGAGGGAGTGACAAGATATGTTAGGTAGGGCCAAGGAATGCTAGAGTGATAGGGCGATATGCCAAGATGCGCCAAGTGCCAAGGTGTGACAATGCTTACCAAGGACTGTTAGGGAGTGTGAAAAAAATACAATGGAGAACTAGTTCAAAATGCATGGAAATGAACAAATACGAGTGTGTGATAGGGATTGTCAGTGAGTTCAAGGTGTGCTAAGGAGGTAGTGAAAAATTTATCTGCTAGGCAGTGCCAAGGCATGCAAGAGTGCCAAGACATGTCAAGGAGTGGTATAGTGTTCTAGGGAGTGTTAATACATGCAAAGTAATGAAGTGAATGCCAACACATGCCACATAGTGCCAAGGATTTGTTAGACATGCCACGTGCTATGGCATGTCAAGATGTAAACTATGTTGCTTATACTTTTTATGGACATGGTTGGACGTGAGCCTTGCCTTGGTAACTTATGAAGTGGGATGAATTAATATTAGACATGAGTAGACTAAGATGAGTTATAGGCCATTATTAGGTGAACAAGGTATAATATAGTTGTAGTAACTATAACTTGGTCAAGATGTTGTAGTTGAGGTAGGACTTGGCTAGTTCCCATGTCTTAAAAAACTAAGGGTAGTTATGAGGGCATGATAACTAAGGAGTGTTAGGGCAGGCCAAGGAATGAAAAGGCATGCTACCAAATTCAAGATAATGTCAATGCATGTCTGGGAGTGTTTGGGAGTTTCAGGTCAACATAAGGGAGAACTAGGTCAAATTGCATGGAAATGAATGAATAAGAGTGTCTTCCAAGGAGTATCAGTGAAGTCCAGGTGTCCCAAGGAAGAAGTGTCTTAGGATAATTTAATAATAGGACTTGAAATAGGTAAGCCTACAATTGCAATAAGGGGATGGACAAAGAATTTTTAGACAAATGGAGTCTTTGGGCTAGGGACAACACTATCTTTTCAATTACTTGGTTGGGTTCCCAAGTTGCTAAAAAAGTAAGTCTATCTATGAGGGCATGCCAACTAGCATGTTAACATGGATAATTTTTGCTATGCCAACAATGGGAACTAACCCAATCAAAATCTCCAATTAGACCTACTTTTGTTTGGAATGGCTAGCTCTGACAGGTTTTAAGGGACCCTGTAAACCACTTGAACATGTCAAAAGATTGATTCTGGGAGGAAGACTTCAATTAAATCAACAAAATGAAGCATCTAACCTTTATGTATTAAATCCTATCTATGCTACTGCTAACTACTCTAATCTAGTCCTAGCTACTTTAATCTATCATGCAAGAGCATAATACACAGGTTTAAACATCATATATATGTTCAGTAGGAGTGTGATAAAGAAGGTTAAACATCATGCATAGATTCAGGTCCAAATGAATCAATCACTAAATTTGCAGCTGGACAAGACTATATTAAAGCTAAATTGCAATCCAATTACTCATATAGGAATCCACATTCTTCTATTGAATTAAAACTGCAATTGATGTTTAATTTAGTTTCAAATCAGAGACCATTCACAAGTTAACCATGAAACTGAATCACATTCAATTTAACAAGACTAATAGTGAACTGTAAGTCATTAATATGCATAAACATAAATCACATTTACATTCATGCTAGTAACAACACTCTGATCCAAAATAATACAATGAGTCTCAAACTAAAGGCTCCTTCTTTCCTCAAAAATCAAAAGCCCCTTCTCGAAAATCAAAGGCCCCTTCTCCTCTTCGGAGATAACACTTATGCAGCCTTTGAACGACTCTCCACCTTCCATGCTCTTTCCATTCCCTCTTTTCGTTACACAGATAAGTCTGTACAACTATGGTAGGTTGGTGAAACTACTGACTAGCCGAGGTCACCCTGCCTCTTCATCTTCCCATTGTTCCAGATAAGCCCATCGAGTACATAGTGATAGGATCATTAGTGTGGCTACTGGCACATAGAAGGCATAATGGCCAGGTCGATTCATTTCCTAAGGAAGAGAATAGTTGCTGGTGAGAAGGGCAACTATATGTTTCCTTCCCATAATGGAGACTGGGTCAACTTTGCTTGCGGCCTGAATAGGCAACACATGGGATTGCGACCAGATTCTTTAAACGCAATGCTTCTGCATACAAAGTCCTTCGAATCCCATTCTGCATTGTTTGCTTCTCACTTGCAAGGATAGCCATCATTAGCTTGATGATTATGTGTTGGGTTGTGTTATATTCTTTCCACGACTAACTTACGTAGTGAACCGGCGGGTTAGAGGGGGGGCGGAGCCCCCCCTTCATTGCGTTGATTGCGTAGCGGGGGGTCACAGGGGGAGCGGTAGCCCCCCCTGTCCGGGGAGTTTGAGGGGGGCGGGTAGCCCCCCCTCTACGGGGTTTGGGGCAGCGCCCCGAGATTTTTTTTTTGGACCCTATATAGGTTGGGCGAACCTACCTATGGTTTTTCGTTCCATGGTTTTGGATGCGATGGTTTTTGGTCCATGGTATTGGATGCTTCGGCATGTATAAATATGTGTTGTGTAACATTGAAAGGAATATAATGAAAATTCAAGCTGGTAGTCTCGGTTTTGAGATCCAGTGGGAAATCTTCTGTGTATATGTGTTTTATGTGTTATGATCTCGCATTTTTATTTTTCCTGTGATTTAGAATTCGTATGCAGGTAATTTCTGTACGGGGTTAAAACCTACATTTGGTATCAGAGCCAGGTTTGGCTTCAAGGGGACGCCTTTTGTTGCTGAGGGGTTTCACTCGGGCCTGTGGTAGACCCTGTTCAGTGGGAGATCTGCGAGATCGATTCTGGTGGTGAAAGAAGATGGTGAGCAGCGGAAGGATAGAGATTGAGAAGTTCAGTGGTCAGAGTTTTGAGTTGTGGAAACTCAAGATGGAGGATTTGTTGGTGGATAAAGATAAGTGGATCGCGGTAGATCTGGGTACTAAACCAACGGGAGTGACCGATGAAGAATGGAAGAAGTTGGATCGGAAGGCAAAGAGCACAATACGATTGTGTGTCTCAGATTCAGTATTGTTTAATGTATCAGGGGAAGCTACGGCGAAGGCTTTATGGGACAAGTTAGGGACTTTGTACCAATCTAAGTCTCTGGTGAATAAACTGTTCCTGCGGAAAAAGCTGTATAACCTGAGGATGAAAGATGGAGACTCGGTGACAAAACATCTGAATGCATTTAATACTGTGGTAAGTCAGTTATTATCTGTTGATATTAAAATTTCAGATGAAGATAAGTGCATCAGTTTGTTGTGTTCTCTACCAGATTCGTGGGATAGTTTGGTTATTGCAATAGGTAGCAATGCAATTGCTTTGCAGTTTGATGAAATAGTCTCAGCTTTGCTGATGGAGGAGATGAGATGGAAAAATATGGACAACCAGAATGGTGATGCCTTGTCTGTACAAGGACGGTCCCAGAACAGAAACAAAAATAAGTCATCGAGTGGGAGATCTAAATCTAGAGGGAGATCTAAATCTCCAGGAAAACCTACAAAGGTGGTGTGCTGGAGATGCGGAAAGGAAGGGCACTTTAGAAGGGAGTGTAAATCTAAAGCTCCTGACAAAGGAAAGGGATCTGATGATGCTCCTTCTGCAGAGGCGAAAACCACCTCAGATGAAGGGGGGGTACTTGGCTTCTTCAAGTACACATGTAGATCATGAGGCATGGTTGATTGACTCAGGTGCATCCTTTCACTTCACTCCCCATAGAGAGTGGTTCTACGAATATGAGAAATATGATGGTGGTGATGTCTTCTTAGGGGATGATAGGAAGGTTATAATCATTGGTTGTGGAAAAGTAAAGTTGAAGTTGCAAGGTGGAAGGGTTAGAACACTTCCGACTATTCTGCATATTCCTGCATTGGCCAGAAATCTAATTTCTGTAAGCAAGCTGGATAATGCAGGTGTAAAAACAGTGTTCGAGAAGGATACCTGCAAAATGGTTCGAGGAGCACTGGTATTGATGCGAGGAGTTCGAATTGGAACTCTGTACAAGCTACAGGTAGAACTCTTATTGATGGGTGCAACAGTGCTGTGGTTCCTAAAAGTGGAGTAGAAAATCTAGTGGTCTCTGGAGAGGACCATGTTGTGGCATCAAAGGCTTGGACATATTGGAGAGAAGGGATTTCGAATAATTTATGGTAAAGTTATGGTAGAAGGTATGAGTAATAGCTCTCTGGATTTTGATTTCTGTGAAAATTGTGTATATGGGAAGCAAAATAGGGTGAGTTTCCCCTCTGGTAGTAAGAAGGCGAAACATATATTAAAACTTGTGCACAGTGATGTATTTGGACCTGTGAAGGTTCCATCACTGGGTAAGTCTGTGTGCTATGTATCATTTATAGATGACTTCTCAAGGAATACATGGATATATTTCCTTAAGAAGAAATCTGAAGTCTTTGACAGGTTTAAAGAATTTAAGGCTCTGGTGGAAAATCAGACAGAGAAGAAGAAAAAGGTGCTGAGGACAGATAATGGTGGAGAATTTTGCAGCAAGGAATTTGAAGAATTCTGTAAGAAGTGTGGTATAGCATGACAGAAGACTACTCCATATACACCTCAGCGAAATGGAGTCGCAGAAAGAATGAACTAGACGTTGATGGAAAGGGCAAGAAGCATGCTCAGTGGTGTTGGGTTAGGACAGGAATTCTGGGCAGAGGCGGTGGATACTGCATGTTACCTGGTCAACAGGTCACCTTCATCAGCATTGGAGGATAAGAATCCACAAGAAGTATGGACTAGTAAGAAACCCTCTCTTTCACATATGAGGGTATTTGGATGTGATGCATATGTACATATTCCAAAGGAGAAACGAACCAAGTGGGATAGTAAATCTGAAAAGTGCATCTTTATTGGGTATAAGGATGGTTTAAAGGGTTATAAGCTTTGGAATCCAGTAACAAGGAAGGTTGTGTACAGT
>APFE030093854.1:35186-89778 GCA_000404065.3 Pinus taeda | reverse complement strand
CGGATAGCTTGGCCATTGTTCAGATACCCACCTCGCCGAGAGAAGCAACAAAGATCGGAATACTCGTTGGATTAGGAATGGAAGAAGCAACAACACAAAGCACCTATATATGTATGTATGTATGATTCTTGGTCTGAGTGTGGAAGAGCGAAGAGAATGGTGTAATATATATATAGGTGCCAGTGGTGTTGGGTTGCAGAGCGCACATGAGATTCACATGGTTGTGGTGGTGGATGACCGGAAGAGAAACCATGGAAGATGAGGATCAGATCCTGGCAACGCTAAAATGGAAACCTAGAATCCCAATATCCCAATGGCAACGCTAAAATGAGTTTTCTCAGCAGCAGAGGCAACGATAGCCAGAACCACCGCAATCGCCATTAGCACCAAACTCGTCCGGAAGCTCATGCTGAGCAAAGAAACTATGGCAGCGCGGGTTCTGAGATTCAAGTTTAACAAAATATGGCAGCGCGGGTTTTGAAATTCAAAATTCCAATCTGGAGCGCCATTATACAATTCAAAATTTGGTGGCAATGTATGGGGAATGGATAGCATATGATACACGACATGCCATGTATCATATGCCGCTCGTTTTGATGGGCATCAATATACAAACAACGATGGCATCATGCATATCTCCATCACTATGCAATCGGAACCTGTTAGCTGAAGAACAGAGCCGATGTCAGAACTCGTCTCCCAAGACTGTCCTTAGACTCTGTTAAGAGAGCATTTATAATGCTATAGTAGCACAAATAGGAACTGTCGTCATCCATCGTGGTGGATATGAGATGAGATGAGATTCGGTCATCCCAAAATGGTGTATCGATGTGATGTGAAAGAAACCTTTGGGGGAAACCCGATTTCTCCGAGTTCCTCCATATATATAATTCAAAAGTTTTCATTCATTTCAATGAAAATTTGAAATGACACATTAATCATTTCAAAATAATCAAAATTAAAAATAAATATATAATATATCGAAATAAAATAAAACGTTAAATATATTATAGATATATCACAGTAAGTAGAGGAAATATACATACGCGTTAAAAAATTAAAGTTTTGTACTCACGGAAAAGGCTCAAATTTTCCGCTTATCATGTCAAATCAAAGTACCCATAGCAAATTTTGTATTGGTAAGTTGAACAGTTTAGAATGGAGGCCATGCAGGCGGAGAGTGGGGGTAAACGGGTTGTGTGATTTTGCTTGAAAAGTTCAAAAATTTGCAGATAGAAGCAATATAGAGTGGATCGAGGCACCAGCGGGTTTTTTTTATTATGAGTAATTAGTTAAACTTCTTCGTTGTATTTCGGAATGGATACCAAATTGCATTTTACGATTAGGAAGTTCATTTGGTGGGCATTACCAGGGGTTAAATTTGATGCCCGTATGCTCGTATTTCGCATTTTTACCTGTAAAATATGTTTTAATCTAAAACCTCCACGTCATGCTTAATTTGCCATTCATT
This sequence comes from Pinus taeda, assembly GCA_000404065.3. Classification (NCBI taxonomy): domain Eukaryota; kingdom Viridiplantae; phylum Streptophyta; class Pinopsida; order Pinales; family Pinaceae; genus Pinus; species Pinus taeda. The sequence goes on along the minus strand of APFE030093854.1, from coordinate 88,307 downwards.
TTCAAAAATGTCATATTGACGGGCATGTTAAAAAATTAAAAGTTAAAAAACAAAATTATAATTTTTTTTATATATATTTAATATGGTGTGAACAGTGTAACGTTATCTTACCTTATCAAATATAACCCAGCATTTTATTATAAATATATTATAAATAGTGAGATTTTTCTCTCCCCATTTCACCATGACCATTATGTGTTATCCATTAAAGCCTCACCATATTCCTTTTTTTCTTTTCATTTTCTAAATCACACAACTAGTCTTTTTGAGGAAGGGAGCCACTACAACTACAAGGAGGAGTCATAGAAGAAAACTCCCTAAGAGGAGGTCATCATGAACCACTTCCAAAGGTCTTCTCCACCGGATATTTAATTAAAAAAAAAAATCTTTGGGCATGGAAGTCTTGTGATTATTATATGTTTCAAATGTAATATTTACTACCTGATTTTCTATTTTTTTAATCTTTTCATGTAAATCTCTTTTATAACATATTCATAATTACTTCTTCAAGGGTTTTAAACCCCCATAATTGTTGTTAACCTATTAGCCACTATAAGAAAAAACATTATTTGCTAACCCTTGTCCAAGAAAACCACTAACAACTTGGCCCAGTAGCCTAACATATCTATATATACAGAGGCATGTAGTCCTTAATGGGATTCTACCTCACAAGCCTAACAGCCACATGTGCAAGTACATTACAATCCAGGGGTTCAATTTTAGGATATTACAAAAAATATATTGTGTCCATAAAGAAAGAGTTGAAGAATGCCTTTGAGATTATAGATGTGCGGCATCTTCACTACTACTTGGACATTGAAGTAACTCAATATCCAAAGTCTATATTCATCTCCCAAAAGAAGTACATCGGAAAATTGTTAAACATGTTTGGCATGGCTAAATGCAATCCTCTATCTACTACAATGGAACAAAATTTAAAGTTCACATCAAAAGAAGGAAATGAATTTAAGGATGTAACAAAGCATATATATATATATATATATATATAACTTGTGAAAAGTCTTATTTACCTCACCACTCTAGACAAAATATTCCATTTGTTGTTGGGATTCTTTCCAAATTTATGTAAAAGCCTTGTGAAGGACATTGGTTTGTTGTAAAAAGGGTTCTGAAGTATTTGTAAGGAACTCAAGACTTTGGAATCAAATATTCACAAGTGAATGACTTTATCTTGATTGTATATTTTGATTTTGTATTTGACATAGACAAAGAGAATGGAGTATCGACTTTAGGATATCTCACGAGTTTTGGATTAGCAATTGTCTCCTTGAGGTCACACAAATAGTTATTTCTAGCAAATTCCACAACAGAGGAAAAATATGTAGTGGTTGTAGAAGAAAGAAAGGAGATTGTATGACTTGGAAAAATTCTTGAAGATTTGTAGGAGAAACAACTAAATTATATTCCTCTTCTAGCTGATAATACTTCTACAATCAATTTAGCCAACAGTCCAAATTTCATGATTGAACCAAAGACGTCAATTCAAAGTATCATTTGATTCCATACTATGTAGGAGCGAATACTATTCATTTAAGACATTGTTTCTCAAATGAACAAATTGTGAACATCTTCATCAAAACATTTGGAAGAGAAAAGTTTTAGTTTCCACATTAAATTTACATCAACTTCACATAAAGAGATAAAGTAATTGAACCAAAAAAAAAAAGAATGAACGAGATATATACTTTCTTCACTATTTAATATGGAATCAATAGAAAATAACGTTATTGATATTACATGATGTTTAATTCATTTTATGTTTACAGAAAAATATTTTTAAAATATATATTTTAATAACAAAAACATTTTTGTGTGAGTCAAAAACAAAATATTTCAAATGTCCTTATTAAAGAAAAATAAAGTAATTTAAGTTTTAAAATTTCTCATATTTACACTGCTTATTAGGAAATGTGAAATTTATTTCATTTTTAAGATAGAATTGATATATAAAAATTTTAAAATTTTAATAATAATAATAAAAATAAAAATTAATAAACGTTTTCTAATTCAAAGTATGAGGGATATTTGTAATAAATATTCAAATTGTGTATGCATATAAATATAGAGATAGAGAGTATGTTACTCAAAAGCTGCATAAATCCATTTAATTTATGAGAGGAATCAATTTTTTCAAAATGGAAACCTTTTCTCAACTTTTACACTCAAAAATAATTTTACATCTTAAATAATAATTTTACATCTTCATACTCTCAACCTTTAATAAATAAAAAATTACATATATTCATAATAGCTGCAGATCAATAAAAATCCAAAAAACACACATCTAATAAAATCATGTCATTCCATATTGAAACAATTCACAGAGAATATAACTTCAAAACACAATCATTTGGCATTACATATATAAATACTTGAAATGAAGCACACTCCCTTGGTTACTCCCAATTTCCTCCCAGTATACGTAAAATGGCATTCATAAAAAACAATAGTGTCGCACTCTTACCCCATTTCTTATCCCATTTCATATTACATATTACAATGATGGATACTTTATGTAGAGCACACTCCATTGGCTACCGTCCACTTTCCTCCAAATGCATCTAAAATGGAACTGAGGAAAAACGCACAAGAGTACACGGAAACACCACTCTTAGCCCAGTCCAGATTCCTCCGTCCAGATTCCTACTCCTCCAAGTGTACCTAAAATGGCACTCACCAAAAATGCACAAGAGTACACCAAAACACCATTCTTCCATTTGGGATCATTTTTCGGAAACTCTCCCAAAAAATAGCAGCCAAATCCCCACTTCACCCAAACTATGCCTTGCATTACAACATACGGCCATCGCCCAAAAGCCGCTATACCCAAAGTCTGATATATAATAATAACACTTAAAGCGATAATAATTTCCAATAAGATCACTGCGCAGAAGCCGTTCAGCTCTTTCCATGGAAATTTATTCAAATACAAGGAGGAGGAATCTATCCCCAAGCCAATACACATGGTGGCTATTATTATAAAGAAATTAACTTTCTCAGGAGGCGAGGAATAATTAGAAAACGATTTTACAATCCCTATGCCGAACCCTATACTGAAACACCACCACAAGGTACAGAGGAGATTGACCCCACCTGACAGAAAAGCCAAAGCTCTGAGACTCGTGATCGAATGCCTGAAGGTGAGCACCTGGCAGATGTCACTACTACTGGTGGCACTGACATGGACATGAGCTTCAGTGAGAAAAACATTGGCACAGAACCCATTACCTCTTCCGTCCACCATGTAATCTCTGGCTGCCCTTCTTGCTGTTAGAGCACTGGAAAATCCATCCACTTTGAAAAGCACAGTCAGTACTGCGTTCATAAACATATAGCTTGGCCATTGTTCAGATACCCAACTCGCCGAGAGAAGCAACAAAGATCGGAATACTCGTTGGATTAGGAATGGAAGAAGCAACAACACAAAGCACCTATATATGTATGTATGAATGATTCTTGGTCTGAGTGTGGAAGAGCGAAGAGAATGGTGTAATATATATATAGGTGCCAGTGGTGTTGGGTTGCAGAGCGCACATGAGATTCACATGGTTGTGGTGGTGGATGACCGGAAGAGAAGCCATGGAAAATGAGGATCAGATCTTGGCAGTGCTAAAATGGCAACCTAGAATCCCAATATCCCAATGGCAACGCTAAAATGAGTTTTCTCAGCAGCAGAGGCAACGATAGCCAGAACCACCGCAATCGCCATTATCACCAAACTGGTCCGGAAGCTCAGGCTGAGCAAAGAAACTATGGCAGCGCGGGTTCTGAGATTCAAGTTTAACAAAATATGGCAGCGCGGGTTCTGAAATTCAAAATTCCAATCTGACCGCCATTATACAATTCAAAATTTGGTGGCAATGTATGGTGAATGGATAGCATATGATACACGACATGCCATGTATCATATGCCGCTCGTTTCGATGGGCATCAATATACAAACAAGGATGGCATCATATGCAATCGGAATCTGTTAGCCGGAGAACGGAGCCGATGTCAGAACTCGTCTCCCAAGACTGTCCTTAGACTCTGTTAAGAGAGCATTTATAATGTTATAGTCGCACAAATAGCACTTGCCCTAATAATTCGCTTATAGTCATTAAAATATTACCCAGGACCAGGACAGCATATCGTCCCTAAAATTTTGCTGACTAGCAGTTGATAAAAATAGAGATTTATCCCACGAGAGTGTCCATTGTCCACTCTAAAGTTTGAAAACGGCCGAACACATCAGACCAAAAGTCATTAAAATATTACCCAGGACCAGGACAGCCTATCGTCCGTAAAATTTTGCTGACTAGCAGTTGATAAAAATGGAGATTTATCCCACGAGAGTGTCCATTGTCCACTCTAAAGTTTGAAAACGGCCGAACACATCAGACCAAAAGTCATTAAAATATTACCCAGGACGAGGACAGCCTATCGTCCGTAAAATTTTGCTGACTAGCAGTTGATAAAAATAGAGATTTATCCCACGAGAGTGTCCATTGTCCACTCTAAAGTTTGAAAACGGCCGAACACATCAGACCAAAATTAAAAAAAAATCCAAAAACAAATATGTCTGAGTTGACTGACCAAGTTGTCATATACAAACAATAAACCAACGAGTCTTATGCGCCTCAAAATATCAGATGTTGCGCTGTCAAAGGAATTAATTGAAGTGATTCGTCCCTCGGCTCTCCGGTGCAGGTAATCACAGGACGGGTTTGGCTCCCTGCGCTCGGGCGGCCATAAGGAAAGCGATTTCACAGAGGTAAACCCTATGGCTTCGCCACTGAGCTTATCAGTGTCCTCGGTGAGGTGGCCGGTCCTGGTATGCTGCCCGTCTCACCTGACGGTGTCCAAAATACCTCTTCATGGTTCAGCACAAAGGGATGATAGGGTTGAAAGGGACGAAAAAGGGTTTAAACCAGCGGTGACGTTTAAAAAAAAAAAGAGTAGGCTCTAGAAGGTATTTTTGCTCGACGTTACCAGAATCGAACCTGGATCCTAAAATGCTGCAGCGCAACAAGGAAAAGGTATGTCCCCTTGCCATTTAAAGCTTTAAATCACAGGAAATGTTGTTTTTCAGGGCCGGGGAAGATTGAAAAAGGGGTTTCTATTTTAACTAGGGTGTTTTACAGATATTTGGGTACAATCTTGTAGAGAATTTGAGTGAAAAATTTACATTCTTATGTTTTCCCCTTTGAATTGCTCTGGTAGTTGGTTTTAAAGATTTTATGAGGGCATTTATCGTTTATCTCTTTAAAGACTCCAAATTGTCAGCTATAGGAAGTTTTCCTGTTCAGGTTATCCAAGTCCACTTTTTTCCTGGAGGTCAGGAGATACTTTATTGTTGGCGTGACATTCCTGCAGTTGGCACGGGAAATATTCCTATGGGAATGTACCTAGCTGGACAATTATATACCTGTTGTTGTCGTCTTTCCCGAGAGTGGTGAATCCGAGGAGGGGTGATCCATGGGTCTTGATGTTTATTGCTTACATGTTTAAGGCGTTTTAAGTTGAAAGGACTCCTCTGTAATTCACATAGGTGGATGGACCCATTTGAATTTGACACTTCCTTTCATGAAGCATTTATTCAAGCTACAATGGCGGCTGAGTCACAGTGCCACGTGAACCAAAATATGATAAGGCAGGTGGCACTTTCCCCTCGGCTGACAACCTCGCGGGATAGACGTAACTCGTAATTGGAACCTAGTATGATGCCATGAAATAATAATGAGGGGGAAGAAAGGTGGCGGAAAGAAGGGTGGTAGAAAACATTGTCTGATAAAAATTTCTGCGCCTGTGCCTATTCTCTCATTTGGTCACGACATGCTTCTCGATCGTATTACGAGTCTTCAGAAGGGAGCGTTAGTTGGAAGGTGGTACTTTTCTGAAATTGACGAAGCAGAGATGAGGCAATCGCTCGCCAAAAAGTGGAAATATTGTTGGGCTATGTTCCTACGGTGGTGAAGTTCATGGGAGGTTGGTATAACTTTCACTTCTTGAGTGAAGAAGACCTCAGAAAAATCGCAGGAAGGCCATGGGTTAAGGATTGGGACTTCTTGGCAATGTATACTTGGTATGTTAGTTTCAATCCTTTAAAACAAACACCAAAGAACAAACTCATATAGATCAAATTACCTGGACTGCCTTTAGAATTTTGGACCAAGGATGTTTTTATTGATATTGGAAATGCCAACGGTAAATTCGTTTAATTTGATCCTTGTTGTCTGGGAGCTCGGGATAAGAGAATAGCATGGGTCCTAATAGAAAAAGACTTTGTTGAGGCTTTTTGAGATCACATTGAACTAAAATGGGAAAATATCAACCTCACTCAGCGTTTGGATTTCTGGGGAATTCCGTTCTAATGCCTCAACTGTCACTAAACTGGTCACCTAATTGCAAATTGCCCCAAAGCAAGGGGGGATGGCAGTCATCGTGGGAGCACAAAGGGGGTCACCAAGGGATGCAAAAGGAAAACAAGTCAGAGAGCTTTTCGTCTCGTCCTGGCTATGCCAACAAGTCCAAAGGAAAATCTTCGGGCTCAGGTAATTCTAGTCATTCAAATAAGATATTTTCTGAACCTTCTCCCAAAGTTATAAAAGAGACTTTTGATCCTGTTCCTATTCAAATTCATTCTTCATGCTCGCTATCAGAGCAGTCTGATTCTCATCTAGCTGTTGAATCAAATTTTGGAGAAAATCCCAATTGTTTTCTTCCCCAGTTTTTCCTCAGATGCCACTATAATCGCATTATTCTATGATAGGCATCCCCTCAACTTCATAAGCTACATACACAGAAGCTCGAAGGCTTAATTCTCCAGCAACGCAACCAAATTCTCCAAAAGACAAAGAAAAGGAACCTGCTCATTTCTCTCCAGCATCCTCTCCAAATAACTCTTTTGACAGTGACTTTGATTTCCTACTTCATAAGAAAACTCTTGACCTTAAATCGCTTACAATACATAAGCCCAACGGTTTTGGGTCACCTGTAATCAGCGCAAAATCTGTAGGAAATATTACTATGAGGTGTAAAAACAATAGGGGCATCAGACATTTTAGAGGTCGCCCTCGTCAAACACATACTACACTAAAAAATTCGCCATCTCTCATTGATGTTCCCATCTCATCTCCTATCTCTCCCAGGGCATTTAGAGCTTGCATGCCCTCCAATAGGCTCAAATGAACTCAATCCTATCATTGAATATAAGGGGTTTGGGGGCCCATCCAAAATTCCTCGCTCTAAGAGATCTTTTTATGTTTTCTAAATCCAGTATAATTCTCATCCAAGAAACAATGCACACTGCTTCCCAATCAGTGGAGTACTTCAGGGGGATGTTTCCCAAATGGTATATAGTGGCAACTGATACCAATGGTAGATCTGGTGGACTTTTTGTTTTTTGGGACCCAAGATGGGCAAACCTAAAGGCTTTTTCATGTACAGTGGGTATTCTTCTGACTGGGCATATCAGATGTATCCCCAAAAGATTACATATTCTCAATGTGTATGCCCCTTATAAAGAGAGGGAAAGGTTTTGGGATACAATGGAGGTATCGGGGATTCTAAATGCTCCCTCTCTGATTTTGGCAGGGGATCTAAATTGTACCTTAGACATAGAAGAACTGTGGGGACAATTTACAGTTGCAGATAAAATGGCACAGAAGTTAAGAGAAATCATCCTTACACACAACTTAATAGATGTCTGGCCTCCCAAAATACCTCCCACTTGGGATAATGGAAGAAGTGGTAATAAATATATAGCCAAAAGACTTGATACATTTCTTGTTCAAGAAAACATGATAGGAAAACTGGGGGATGTCAGATCTTCTATTGTAGAAAACTTCATATCAGACCATTGGCTAATAACTCTTTTTTGGCGTAATTTTGATACAAGATATGGCTTTCCTTTCAAATTCAATCGAATTTGGCTAAAAGACTCAAATTTTGATTCCTTTATCCAAGAACTCTGGAAGGAAAAAAAAACTACAGAGGAGGGTTTTTCTAGCTTAGAAAGTTTTATAAATAGCCTTCGATTCCTTAAAACAGAGGTTAAAAAATGGGAAAGGAGAGAGAAGGTGGAAGTGAGAAGGGATTTGGCTATTATTGAGAAGGAACTAAAATCCCTGCAAAACGAAATGATTACTCATATCCTTCCCCCTGTAGTTAGGGAAAAAAAATCATACTCTAGAACTAGGGAAAAAAAAATTAAAAAAAAATCAAATTTGGGAAGCAACCTGGAGGTTGACAAGAAGAGAAATATGGATCAAGGAAGGAGATAAAAATACCAAGCTTTTTCATCGTTTTGCAAACCACAAGAGAAAACAAAATTCAATTTGCAGATAAAGGATGGTGAAGGGAACAATAATAACAAGCAATTTGATATTTATGACTTTGCAGTTTCATGTTTTAAGGATGCACATAATAGAGTGGAAATGGAGGATACAGATGCTCAGATGTGGGCTATTGAATAATATCCTCAAATGTTTAATGTAGAGGACAATGAGGAGTTGTTTAAGGAGGTTAAGGAGGAGGAACTGATCCAAGTAGTAAAATCAATGAGAGGAGATAAGAGTTCGGGTCCAGATGGATGGACAATAGAATTTTTTTCTCATTTCATAGACATATTTCAGGAGGACCTGATACAAATGGTGGAGGAATCCAATACAAAAGGCTTCATTCATCCTCATCTCAATTCCACATATATCTCCCTTATCCCAAAGAAATTTGAGATAGAAACCTTTACGGACTACGTCCAATGTCACTGTGTAATATAACATATAAAATTATCTCTAAGATCATAGCCAACAAATTGAAGTCTATTCTATCGAAATTCATCTCCCCTGAGCAATATGGTCTTTTAAATAATAGAATTATCCATGATGCAGTGGCGGTTGCACATGAATGTATGCACAATATTAAGTCAAAAAAGATGAATACAACAGTGATGAAGGTTGACCTAAAAAAAGCTTATGATTTCTTAGATTGGGGATGCCTAAGAATGGTATTATTTAAAATTGGCATAAACCCAAATATCACTGAATGGATCATGGGGTGTGTCTTCAGTCTGCTATGCAGTAATAATCAATGGATTCCCATCAATTTTTTTTGCTGCTGATAGAGGACTGAGACAAGGATGTGCTTTATCCCCTCTTCTTTTTATCCTCGCAATGGACGAATTAAGTTTAAAAATTAAAAAAGTTGTGTCCATTGGAGAATTTGAAGCAATGAAAATTAGCAGTTGTGTCGCAGTTTCACATGTTTTTTTCGTAGATGATATTCTGTTGATGGGGAAGATAAACATGATTAAATGTTTTTGTCTTTCCCAAATAATAAAAAAGTTTGGGACAACCATGGGACTGTTTCAAAATAAACAGAATTCCATTATTCTATATGACTCTTGTAACCAGGACGATATCACATATATCAAGAACTGTTTTGGAGTTAGTGCAGAAATCGTAGACAAGGACATGAAGTATTTGGGGTATCGATTAAAACCAGGAAGTTATAAAAATGCAGATTGGATGTGGCTGGTGGAAAGATTTTATATGAATATTAAGGGTTGGGAACACAGATATTTATCTGTGGGAGGACATATCATTCTCACCCAGTTAGTTCTTACTCAGCGGGGGATTTACTGGGCACACTTATTTCGCATTCTTCAAATGATCATTAATCTTCTGAATAGAGTAATGGCAAATTATATATGGCCTAGAGCAAATGGGAAGTGCAAATATCATCTAGTGAAGCTGGAAAAGATCACCAGACACAAAATTTTTGGAGGGTGGTGTGTTCTAAAATTGAAGTTTTTTGGATGGGCTCTTATTTTAAAGTCATTATGGAGAGGCATCAATAGTAAAGGCATATGGGGGAAGCTGATTTGATCTAAATACATGATGAATAAGGAGTATTCCTTCTGGTTAAGACAAGGAGTGACAGGGAAAAAAGGTGGATCACATATTTGGAACAACGTTATAAGGGTCAAGAATATTCAGTTTCAAAATATCTCATGGTTCTTTGGATCAGGCAACAGAATCGTGCTCAGTAAAGATTCCATTATAGGAGCAAATGAGAGGCCACCAGGGACAGTGGAATTGATTCAACATCTGAACAGGAGGCATTTTTGTTCTCAGTCAGTTGATCAGTGCTTGGAATGGCAACATTCCAATTTGGCTAGACTCCTCCCAACAGAATATTGCTGATCAATATAAACAACAGTGGCTACAGTTTGTCAAAAATCTAAAGGAGGCAAGGTTATGTTATGATAAAAAAGGGGACTGTATTGCATGGACTGGAAAAAAGAAGATTACAGGAGATGTAGTTGTGGTGAACTGTTATCTCAAAATTTGCGAGAAGGAAATTCAGAATATAGAAGATTGTTGGTTTTATAGCTTCTGGAAAATTAATATCCCAATAAAGATTGTAGTTTTTCTTTGGCTAACGTGGCGAAACAAGAACCTGACATGGTCAAACTTACAAAAGAAGAACCACCATGGTCCGGGGATATGCTATCTATGTAGGCAAAATTCAAAGGATAATGAACACCTTTTTCTACACTGTCACAACTCTGTTAACATCTGGAAACATTTCACCAGTAAGCTATAGATTCCCTTTATTCAGTTTACCTCAATAGAGGAATGCTTAAAATGGTGGAGCAATCAAAGTAAATGTAGGAGGCTGCTCTCTTTGGTTGTTTTCTGGGAAATTTGGAAAAGAACGAACCAAATAGTTTTTGATTCATTTAGAGAAGGGGAAAACAAAATTTATGACATCAAAGAGCAGTGGGTTCTAGCATAATAGAATGTAGATAAAGGAAAAAAAAAGAAAGAGAAGGAAAACTTTCAAATCAACAATTACCTAGTGGGTTTTTTTGACGGGGCGACTCAAGGAGGAAGATGTGCGAACAATTTTTACTTAAAGATGTCAGAAGAACAAGAATTCCATGTACACTGGTATGGGGAAGAAGGAACAAGCATGAAGGCAGAAGCTGTAGCTCTCTGGGGCTTATTATGGTTTATTAAGTTTTTGGATTTCCCCTGAGTACAAATTTTTGAGGACTCCAAATGTTTAATAGATCATCTAATTGGAAAGCACAATATCCAACAGGTCTCCCTACAAGGCTGGATGAGACAGATAAAAAACATATGGAAATCCCTTCAAATCTCACCCATTCAGCACATCAATAGGACACATAACAAAATAGTGGATGATTTATCGAAGAAAGGAATTACAGCCGCAGAAGAAGATATGTACATCATGATCGAAATGGGAGAAGACGAGACATAAGTAGAAAGGCTAAAGTTGTCGGGATAGGTCTCCGAAGACCATATAAAAAAGGCAGAACCCCAACACAGATAAGTTCAAAACAACCCTGTTTCTTTCTGTTTTTGTTTAAAATTTTGTACAAATTTTGTATCAGATACTGTAAAGAAAACACATGTGGAATGACTATTGTATGGCAGTGATTTTCACAATATGTAAATATCTTGAGATATTTCCATAAGCATATAACATATCTTGGAAATTTTGTGATAAATTTGCAATTATGACACAGAGAACTTAGCTCCACTATTGTTGTATATTGTAGTTTACAATTCAATTGTATGGTTGTAGAAAAATTTTCTACCCCATCTAGCCATGTTGTGGAAACCACAGGGTTTATGAGGACTATTTGTCTTTCATAATTATGTACTATTTTTAACATAATACAAAACGGACGATTTTTTCTTGCTGAGAATGCAAATTTGGAAGTTGATCATCAGAATCTTAAGCCCGAAATTTTAAAGTCGTCGCAAAGGATTATGAAAAACCACATTGATTATGGCGAGACAGCATTAGCAACGGCGTTCTGCAATGAAAATGAAGTTCAAGGTGAGAGTTGTATCGAATTAGGTCGTCAAGTTTCATAGAGACCTCCTAAAAAAAGAAATGGGATGATATAACAATATTCTTTTCTGATATTGCTTTGATATCTAGGATCCTTATTATTAGGTTTCAAACAACAATTATACATTATGAACCGTCACACCTAATTTTTTCAGGTAGTTTGTTACTTTCATTAAGTTATTCTTATTATTAATAATAACATAAATAAACTAAATTAGATTATTAAAAAATCATAAACGCAAGTGTATTGTGCGACAGTCTAACCATTACACGTTTGACTTTTTTTATTTTTGGCCTAAATTTGGCGATGAATTTTTATTTTTATTTTTTTATAAAAGGTTGGATTTTCACTATTTAAAATGTGTTTTCAAATGTCTAAATGGATTCATTAGGCTCAAACACCTCTAGGCACTCAAATTATGTTAACTTTATAGCTCAAATATATCATTCCAAAAAATCTCCACCAGATTTTAGACAAAGTTGACCAGAAAATATGACTAGAAAACATAAAAAAACATCTAATGATGAGGCTATGTATTATATACTTATCAACCACAATAAAAACATAACGTCTATGAAGCAGGTTGACTGAAGAAAAAGGGAAAGATGGTGATGAAAGTTGTAACTGCTTGCAAATTCTAATCCACAAATCTAAAAACACACAAAACAATTACACTAAAAAATCCAGATGTATTTCATTAAGACAAAAAAAATTACAATATAATATTGGTCTGATTATCATTGGCCATTTACTCATACTTCATACCCCCCCATACTCTCACACTTTTTTTCATTATACATTTTATGATTAATATATACAGAGATTATATTCAATGAACCTCATGGGTTCAGAGCCACTTTTGGACTTGTATAAGGAAAAGATCGACAAAGATGGATTTTTATGACACCTTCCATATTTCCAAAATTAATCCTATCCTAACTACCATGTTCTTCTAGAGATTTTACATAATTTAGAAATTCTAGAGATTTTTCCAGCTTTTATAAGTTCTAGACCATTTTGTAGGACTTTCGGAAATTTCCTTTTTGAAAATACACCTAAATGCTCAACCAAGGTAGAAAGCTATTCATAGAATCCTATCTATGAGGTTTGTCACTTTTTTGTAACAATGTAAAAACTCCTCCATGATCCCAAACTTTAAATTGTAACTGATCATTTCCAAGGAAAAAAATTCATTCACTCATTCTTCCTTTGTCCCATACTTTATTTTGTTGTCCAATTAATTTGCTAACATAATTTCTCTTAGGTGACTGCATTCTCTGATTGAATGTTTTCTTCTCCTTTTCGTTCATTCTCTTGGAATATTATTGCATAAGTTTCCCTAACTCATCAATCTCTTTGTTGAATTTGTTTCTTGACTGAACTTGTTGTCAACCTCTGTTGGTTGCATCTTCTTTTCAGGCATGATATTGTTGTGTGAAACACTAATATTTTTCTCCAAACCAACTAACTCTATCACGTCTATGCAACTTTCATCTCTTGCCAAACAACTTTCCAAAAATGTCATCTCTTCTTTAAAATCTCTAAAAAATTGTTTTGATTGTTGTATGCGAAGCTAGATTTCATTTTCAAGAAATAACATAGATTCTATTTCCCTAATCACAGCTTCATGTTCATCATTCCTCTTTGTACCTCCTTTCACAAGCGATGCATTTAAGTGTTGTTCTTCATCGTGGCTTAGAACAAAGTAAGAGTTTTGTCCTCCTTCACCTTTATTACTTGTAACGAAATTTTCATTTTGCATTTCCTATAATTTTGTGACAGTTGTAGGTAATTGTCTACCATCTTCCATACCTGCATCCACAAAAAATTCATTAGTTTTAAAAATATGAGCATCTTGGATCTCATCCATTATTTCATCCTTATTCTCTCCATGCAATGGCCCTTTCTCTAGGTCACAATAGTGAACATTTTCTACCTCGTATTCAACTGCCTTGAGTTCCCCTTCTTTCAACCAAGTTCTTATCATGTGCCTCATCTTCTTCCGTAACTTTCTTGCAAACAATTATTTAACTTGCCATTTAAATTTCTTCTTAAAAATCCATCCGCATTTATGGGCTTCCTCATGTTTCTGTCGCCGCTCCATAAGTACATTTAGTTGTACTTTAATCTCAAGAGTTCCCTATCAAAATCCTCATCACTCAACTTCCTCTTTATTTCATTTGCCTTAACATCTTCTTTCCTTCTCATGTGGCTTTCACCTGAACCTTTGTGATGACCATCCGTGGTCATCATTTTCTCTAACTTTGTGAGCTTCTCCATGCTCAACTGTGAACTGCAACCAAGCCTCTCTTCTGTAGCAAGTCTCCTCTTCTTGCTACTCAATACCTCATCAAGTTTTCTTTACTAACTTGACCTTTTGGTATTTTCTTTGGTTCTCTTCTTAGAAAATTCTCAAGCACTCCTCTTATCCTTTCCCTGTTGCACTTACTTGGTTTACTTATTTTGAGAACTTCCTCTACTACAAGGTTCTTTTGCCACAATTTTTTTCACTTGTCCTGTTTGTCACAACTTCCAAGCTATGATCCACTATCACTCTTCTTCAGTTGCTACCTACAAACATCAATTCATATGCACAAATCAATTCAAAAATATAAAGACTAGTTTACCTATTGCACTGTTCCAATTCTCCAACCTTTTTCTGTTGCACAACTCTAATGTATGTATAATCAACTATCCTTTTTTTAATATCAAAGAGCATAGTCATATCTATCTCTCTTCTCTGAAGAGCTAACCAACTCTGATAGAAAAAAATGATGCAAGTTGCAACTCCCTATATATTCTAATCCACAAATTTAAAAACCCACACAACAATTACACACAAAAACTCAGATATATTTCATTAAGACCAAAATATTTACAATATAATATTGGCATGATTATCATTGGCCCTTTACTCATACTCCACTCCTCTCCCATACTCTCACACACTTTTTTTCATTATACATTTCATGATTAATACATACATAGATTATATTCAATGAACTTCGTGGGTTTAGATCCATTAAGTTAAGGTTTATTGGACTTGTATAAAGGAAAAATTGACAAAGTTGGATTTTTATGACACCTTCCATATTTCCAAACCTAATCCTATCCTAACTACCTCACTTTTCTAGAGCTTTTACATAATTTATAAATCCTAGAGATTTTTCCAACTTTTATAAGTTCGAGACGTTTTTGTAGGACTTTTGGAAATTTGATTTTTGAAAATACCCCTAGATGCTTGCGCATTGGATGGGATCCAATCATCCAATCTTATAGTCTTTTGAAAGTGTGTAGATAGTGAATACAAATGGATTTATTTCTCCTAAGAAGGGATCTAATTTGGAATGGAGTTTTGTGGTGATTGTGTAGCTATTGGAAAACCAATTGTTATGTATGATTAGTGATTGTGTAGATGCTGGAAAATCAATTGTTGGGAAGGCACATATTAAGCACCATGCATCAAGCCAATCCAATGATGGGTTTACAACCTTTTCATCTCTATTGAATATCACTTTATTCTCATCCAATGGAAAAGATGAAAAGGAAGTGAGCCAATGATTGGCTCACTGCATGGTGCTTAATATTTACCAATATAATCACACATAACAATCTATTTTCCAACAACTACACAGTTACCAATCATACATAACAATTGATTTTCCAACAGTTACACAGACTCGCTCTAATACCGGAGGATCCACTTCTCCAAAATAACATAGATCCATTTTAATTTTCAATTTAGAGACGAGAAAAATCGAATCTCTTTGCACTCTAAAAAAAATTAAATCTTAAAAAACCTAAATTAATTTAATTATTAATTATAATTATAATTATAAAGATAATATAATTTATTATAATTATAAAATATATAATTATTAATTTTATTTTATTTTACAAAATCTCTAATGTAATTAACTAATAAAAATCTCTCAACCAGCCATTAATGCATTTAGTTGATAAAACATCTCACCAATATGTATTCAATTCCAACTACTCGTCTCATGAAAGTCTCTCAACTAGCAATTAATGCAGTTCATTGATAAAACATTTAACTAATATGTATTCAATTTCCACTACTCGTCGCTTTCTTAAGTTTATTAACCAATACGTATTCAATTCCAACTACTTGTAATAATCGTCATCCCAGGTTTTCCCTTGGGTTGAGGCTTGGTACCTTGATATTGAGTCAAAAAGAATATTATGAAGTGTAGTCTGATCTGTGCATATTTTCCAGGAAAATTATCAATATTATTAAAATTTTGGTAAAATTTGGAAGAGTTTTCCGAAAATTTGGATTACAGTTATCAAACTATAAAAAAAACTTATTTCCACCATTAAAACAGAAGTCAAACACTCATTTTTTCAAATTTTTGTTAAAAAATAAAATAAAATAATAATTTGCAAATTTGACACTCCCTTGACAACGCCAGATATTATTATATAGACAGCAGCTTAACATACAGCAACATGAGCGCTCCTCACAGACCCTTTTTCAAATTAGTACGCTTTTATACCCACTTAAAATACCATCCTGGATCTTTGCTCATTTTTCCACATTTCTTAATCGATCTCTCTCGGTTGTCCTCGGTCTTTACTCATTTCGGTTCATTTTTTTCGCATTGCTTCGATCGATCTCTATTTCTATCTGTAGGCCATCATATTTTTTCCCTTTTCCCAAGCTCGGTATGATGAAACTGCACTGCTTCTATCGATTTCTATTTCTATCTGTAGGTCATGGTATTTTTCCTTTTTTTTTTGAAGGTAGGTATGATGAAGCAAAACTCTGGGATGCATTACGACGTGTTCATAAATCACAGGGGACCCGACGTCAAGAATAGCCTTGCCAGCTTAATTTATAATCAACTCAAAACTAAAGATCCCACTCTGCGCGTCTTCCTCGATATAAAGGAGATTCCCTGTGGAGTTGATTTCTCATATGCAATTGAAACAGCGATTCAAAGTTCCTCTGTTCACATTGCGATATTTTCGAAGCGGTATGCAGAATCGAAATGGTGCTTGCATGAATTGGATCTCATTATCAAATCCAAACGGAAGCTTATTCCTGTCTTTTGTGACGTTAACCCTGCGTCTCTTCGTCGCATCGAGAAAGGATGTTATCAGAAGGCCTTTGAAAAACACAGAGGGAGAGAACCCGTGGAAAAGACGTAAAGATGGGAGGATGCCCTGGCAAGAGCCTCATATCTTCAAGGTCTCCAATTCAAAATGAAGGAAAGGTAAATACATTATTCATCTCGCGCTTTCTCTTACTTAATCTGCTTAATTTATCAATCTTTGTTGAATTTTTTTTTGATATATTCTTGAAATCGATAATGGAAATATTTGAATGGCTATATTTTAATGAACCCGTTTGTTTTTTCAGCGACCATTGGGAATTTGTGGAGAAAATTGTGAGCATTGTTTTGATGAATTTGAAAGACGGATCATCCATTGACGACAAATATCCAGTCACCCCGGAGCAGGCGGTGGAGGAGTTCCCTGCCAGCGCAACTGAATTGGAGGATTTAGGAGTTTGTCAGGAATTCATCACAGGAAAATTTGCACCGGCACGTGGGCTGGATGACGATAGGCTGGATCTAAGTGAGCAGTCTGGGTTGGATGGGCCCGCTGTAAGCGAGTTGTTTGAGGATGAGGATGGGTTGGCTATAAGAAAACCGTTTGAGCCGGATGATGATGGGCTGGCTACAGGGCTGGATGCCGATCGGCTGGATATAGTCGAGCTCTCTGGGGCGGATGGGCCCACTTTAAGCGAGTTGGTTGAGGATGAGGATGGGTTGGCTATAAGAAAACTGTTTGAGTCGGATGATGATGGGCCGGTTAGAGGCAAGTTGTTTGATCTGGATGAGGATGTGCGGGAGGCCGCTCGCTCATTTGATGAGGATGTGCAGGAGGTCGTTCGCTTATTGTTTAAGTTTCTTGATTTTTTAAATCGTCTATAAAAATAATATCAAATGTCGATATCGAAAGAACTGAAAATTAAAAAAAAAATTGTTTTTTTGGTTCCCAAGAGGGGAGATTTGAATAGAACATAAAAAAAAATAGCGCATTTTATTATTAAGGCAGTGGTCAATTCCATGAGGGTTTTAATTTTATTCTTGAATATAAGAAAGTTGTAATTTTTTATTATTTACTTGGTTGATATGCGATATCTAAAAATAATAATATTGATATATAATATAATGTGAAGATTATGTAATTTATTCTGTATTCCGTTTTATATGTATTATTTTAAAAAATATATATATAAAGACCATAAAAATCAAAAAATATAATTATATATAGAGATAAAAGTAATTGAAATTAAAAAAAAAAAAAAAAAAAAATTCACTTTTCATATTTATATATATGTTAACTCGTCTACGAAGAGTATGGATCAATTTTTCTTCAAATTTTGCATTCTAAAAAATACTTACACTTGAAGATGTTTGATTTTCGCAACACTTGATAATTGGGGGTTTAACATAGATCTATACTCATTTTGAAATTAAAAATTGTTTATATTGATTTTGTGATTCATTGCAAAATTTATTAACTTATTTGATGGGTTTATATGAAAAGAATACACAAAAATGGTTTATAAAAAAATTATATTAGGTTTATGTTTTTAATATTTTATTAATATTTAATATATCATTTTTCATCACATATTCTATTTTTCTGTGTTACTTGGTTTTGGATCAAAAAAAATTTGAAGTTTCTCCCTAGTTTAACATTATGGATTAAATTTCATTATCTTTTGTTAATATTTAAAATTATTTATCTGCGATATGATTGGTTCAGGTCTTATTATGTAATGATTGTTATTGTAACATTTGCACAACACAATGCCTTGTAGATAATTACCTATATTTTTCTTCTTAATTTTTGGATTCATATGCAACATTTATGCTCTGATTTTTAGATACTTTTAGATTTCTCATTGTTAAGTTTCATAATAAACTACAAAAAATTAAAATCCTTGAAAACAGCTCATCACCATGGTTTATGTTTTCTTCAACACTTTAATAAGTAGAAGTAAAAATGTAAACGTGCAGATTTAATGAGCAGTAAAAATGTAACTGTGCAAATGTTTTAGTGGTTACTACCCACCAAAATTTATGCAAGTCTTTGCCAATTAATTTAATTTTTCAGTGTCATATATCAATTTACATTTTCCTGAAATATTATTAATCATTCATTACTTAAAATGTAACTTAATTATTTTATAATATTTAAATTATTTTTATCATAAATATTATTAAATCGAATTAAATAATTATATTTATAAACAAATACAATGAGATAAACCCATTAATAATGAAGTGGAAATTGATTACCATACATTTTTATTTTAATATATTCAAAACAATTAAACACTCAAAATGAATATAGATTCATTTATATTATAATATAATTATTTAAAAATAAAAACCACTATTTATAATTAACTAGGTATTTATTCTTTTATTACAAAATTTGGTTTAGCATTTGAAAATGAAATAGATTTTGACAGATAAGTTAAATTATTAGTAAAATAATTATATAATTTTACTTCATATCAATAATAAATTAAAATGGTTATCCATTCAAATAACAAATAAAGAATATATTCAATATAAGAACAATTACCCATATATATATGTACTCTACAAAAATGTAAAACTTTCTAGGCCACTTTCTGAACAAAAATATTATCATTAGGACATTATTATTAGGATTGGATTCTTCACCGCCACAATGTCGAATTACAATTAACAAAATACTTCAATTTACCAATGAGTAAAACCTAAATTCACTAGATTCTAAATTTTACTTTAACTTAACTATATTTAACCTAAGATATTAGCTACTATGTAACACTTATTTAATCTCTTAAAAGATATCATCTAAACAAAAACAATATCAATACATTCATCAATATTATATTATTTTTTTGTAAATAAGCGTTTGTATTAACAAAAGAAGAATATGATACAAAACTTCTGCAAATGCAGATTTAGGGGCAGCTTAACAGCTTGCCTGGCAATAAAGATTTGCATTGGAAACTAGGGAGAACCAGCACGCCTCGCAGGGCGGCAGCACTTCACAAAATTAATTCGAGCACACCACACAGGGCGGCCATGAAAGTGACCAAAAAGGAACCAGCGCACCACGCAAGGTGGCCACAAGGAAACAACAAAGTAACCATAAAAACTGATTCCACGAGTAACAAAAAGCCATGTAACAAAAAGCCCATAGGCGAGTAAAATAGGAAGCTGGAAAGCTCACCACGCAGGGCGGCAGAATCAAGACCAAAGGATTAACACTGATACCTTGCAAAAAAGACTGTCTAAACTGAAGCCAAAACAGGGCCGAGACAAAAAGCCCAGAATTGGTAGAAAGACCCGAGGGAAAGAATGGACATGAAAATTGCCAGAGGTCGGAGCAAGACATATGACAAAAGAGGACAAAGAACCAACCCGAATAGAGCCGAAGACGCCAAAACAGAGACAGGCGAGCTGGGGGCTAAGGGAGATCATCCGGACGCGGGAAGCCACCCAGCCTGCTGGTGATGTCCAGACCCACGTCGAGGAAATGCCTATCCATTTTGACTTGCAGATCCTGCATGGAATGGAAGTTCTGGGCTTCCTTCATCTTCTGATCCTGTACCACAGGGTCCGGGCTGATAGTTTGCCTAAGCAACCTGATAAGCAGGGTGAGCTTCTTGTTAACAATCTCCACCCCATCCTGAATGGCCGAGATTCTACGCTCCATATACTCCTGGCTAGCGGAAGTGTTACCAGGGTGACCGCTTAGGGGAGGTTGCTTTTTCTCATTGTTCTGCTTGTCGGGATCCTTCATGTCCAGGGCTTTCACCAGAAGAGTTTTCATCATCCAACTTTCCGCCTTGGTGCGCATAAACTGGGTTGTTCACTTCACTGGGGTGCCTGGGTCACAGATCCAGTCGACCTCATCCGCAACCGCTCCCTGCTGCTTGGATTCTTCTTCCTACTTGATTTTGGCCTCCAACTCAGCGATTTTCCTTTTGCTTCTAGTAGAGGCTCTAGTGGTATACATGTAATGCGCATTGCGCAGATCTTGGGTAGCTCCCGCACATCTACATCTGGACTCCTCCATATTGAACTTATGCGACCCGTTACTGCCCTGCTTTTCTGGAATTTGCCTGCTGCTTATGTTGGTCGTGCTTAAGGTAGAGGTGGTGATATCCTCGGCCGATCTCCCAGTTAAATATATTGGAGCCTTGGAATGCTCCCGAGAGTGGCTTTCCATAGGGGCGAGAGACATGGTGCTATTGTAATTAATGTTGAGGGTGTTCACTCGATTCTTGTAGTCTTTTCCTACAGGCGCATGAGAATTCCTGATTGTCTTTCGCTTGAAACCGGAGTGCTTATCCTTTCTTCTAAAACGGTTCTTACGGATATCCTTGGGGCATGATCTTTGTTGATGGTTCCCATACTTAGTTATGGATCGTACTGATCGCCGCCGCTTCTTCTGTCCAATCCTCTCGTAGGAGTGATGTCGCGCCTGTTTATTGCTCCTGCCCTCCATTTGACAGAGCCGGTGAAAAGGACCGTTACCGGTTAGGCTCGGTCGTTGGGGTTCACATCGTGTTGTGCCAGCTGTGTGCATCGGGCTTTCAGGTTTGGACAGTTCACCTCCTCCCAACAACTGTCCCATCCGCTTCCCTGACTGTCTACTCCACAATTCACCAAGTAATCCGCCACCTTGTTTGCTCGACGTCTGATCGCCTGGAATACAAGACCCTGCATGCCCTCCAAGAGTTCTGCAATGCTCTCTGTGACTTTGGCTAATCTCCAGTGTTTGATGGCTTTGTTAGCTTTAATTCCTCTTTGTAATTTCTGCACAGTTGCAATGACTAGAGAGGAGTCACCTTCCACCATAAGATTGTGGAGGTTTCGGGATTTTGCGACTCTGAGGCCGTGTTCCAGGGCCGCAAACTCCATTTCGTTGTTGGTGCTTTCTCCAAGCGCTCTGTAGTAGATATGCAGAATATCTCCCTTCTAATTACGTATGACTCCTCCTATTCCAGCCGAGCCAGGGTTTCCGCGCGAAGCCCCATCAAAATTCAATTTGAGCCCTCCATCCGGTGGGCATTGCCATGACTCGCGTAAGGAGGGTTGAGGGGAGCTGAGTTGCGGACCTGAGTTATAATCACTGCCCTCTAGACGGAAGCTTCTCAAGATTCGTAAGTCCAGAGCTGTAGGTTCATCAATATTATATTATAGTATCACAATTTATGATGAATTATCATATGAAATATAATGTATGTATAATTATCTATGTAAGTTATTTCTTTTAATAATTAAGTGATTAGAAATTAAAGATAGTTGCTCATAATGTAATAATGGCAATGCAATGGAAAAACTATAATATGTTTATTTAAAGGCATTCAAAATACTTTTACAACTAATTGTAATATAATGCACAAATATGAAATCTATAAAACCAAATTAAAATTTTGATCAATTTTTTATAATTAATTTTTGTAGGGTATAGGATATAGATATAGATATATATATATATATATATGATAAACACATAATAATAATAATTTATAGTTACCATAAAGTATTTTTGAAATTTGAGAAAATGTAATATTTATGGCCAAAAGACATATAGTAGTGGATTCATCATACATTTAAATAGGCAACATAACATGAGAATGTTTGTAGGTTTTAACCTTGTACAATTAATTGATGCAAACATATTTTTAATAATACAAAAAAAATATAATGGAAAACACACACATGAACACATAGATTTTATGCTGGAAACCTAAACTCAGAAAACTAGGAAGATTTTTTCAATATAATAGTTTGTACAGTATTAAAATATAATATATATCCTATAGCATCCATAAAACAAAAATCCATTTACCATGGATTCAAATACAACCATATTTCCTTAAATGAAACTACAAAATATGGGCAAAACCATCATGTACCAAAAAATCGATAAAGGTGAAAATTATATGTTGAAAACTGCCTAAAATAGGCACAAATTTTGTTTGGCGGCATTTCTGTCGAACCCCCACACAAGTGGTTTTCCGCCCCCTTGCAACCCCCCGAACAGGGGAGTCTTCAAAGCCCCCCTATTATGCCCAATGAAATGTATAATGCATGGGATAGTCATGAAAATAATATAACACATACCAAACAATACCATTCAGAAAAAAATTGGTTACTGAAGCCTTGAGCCTATAAACCACCAATAGTAAATTGACTATATGACCACATTAAGTTTAACCTAACTACCTTGAAAATCCCCCCATTAAACCTGACTTAAGGAGGTTAACTTGGTTCTTGTCTATTTGTTGAAGTCCATATAAAAAAGTTACCATCCACTGGAATACGTGGGTAACCAATTGTTATATCTTGTAGTTCTCTATGACACTCTTTCTTGTACATGGTTCATTAACCATCTCACGTTCTAATATTTCACATTTCTCTCTAAAGTTAGCATATAGTACACCTACCACCTTGGTACCTTTTCAAATGGATCATTCCACAACTTGAGACATCATGTGCTGTAACACTACATATATACCTAAACAATGGTCTTCTAACAACCTTGGGAATACTTCCTACCTATGGCTAGACTCTACAACTTGGACAAAACACTCTATGATGTTCATGCACTATTGTATCTCTTCATAAAAGTTGGGTCCTTCACCATGCCACAGTACCTGTGATCCCATCTACATTCTCTTATTGACGCAAATATGTGACCTCTCACTAGCTATATCTTTGTTGTCACTGCGATAATGACCCTCCAAAATTTTGGCCTAACTCAATTTTGGAGCCTATGTCAACTATCGTTCCAAGCTATATTGTGTCGTCACGTTGTCTGATTTGTTATCCATATGTTTTCTCTAAGTGTCACATCCTCCTAAGTCATGTTTTCTAGGTTTCGTCACCTAACCCTTAGAATCTCATGTGTTGTCTTGTCCAAGGTTAGGTGAAGTCATAACTTTTATTGACTTAGAAAATAGCATTTTTTTCTTTGCACAGACACAAAAGGAAATCTAAAGAAAAAGAAAAGCACCTTTCAAGCAAAATCACACTTCAAGATAATAGAGAGTAGCTCTTGTGTTGAGCGCGATCCTTGGGATGAAAAAATATGCCCTCCTTGGAGCACACTCCTTCATGATAAGCTAGTGCACCCTCCTTGAGAACATTTCTTTGACACGAAGACATGCACCCTTTCACAACTCATGCATGTGCTTCCTTGTTGCATGTGGGCACACACCTAGAAAATAGGAACCCACATCACTTCTCTTAACTAACTCATTCACTCGTTAACAAATGATGGGCATGAATGAGATGAAATTGCATGTAATCTCTTTCAGTTCAACCCAATTAATCATTCTTTCTCATAATAATTCTCATTTGGGTTGGGCGCACATCTTTGGACCAAGAAGCTCTTCGTTGATCTTCATTCCAAGTAAGTTTTCCATGTCAATTCTATTGATTGTTTTTAATGTTTTTTACTTTTGATCTTTCTTTCCTTTAATGGTGTTTCTTTTATTTTCATTTTATTTTCTGACCTTTCAGTTCATTCTTGCTTCTGCAAGTGTTAAACTAATGTCACAGGTTGTGACTCTACATATTCTCCAACCTCTCATATTATAATCATGATTGTGACAACATCTATAAAAACTTGTAGATCTTTCCTCTTCGCATTTATATCATTCAATCTTGTTGTTGGACTTTTACTCAAGCCATTCCATGACAAAGCACACTTATAGAAGCTGAATCTTGACTAACTAAGAAAACAATGTTCAGAAGAGACAAGTTTTCCTCTAAAGTGCACTCCTTCATCATGAATAAATGTGCTCTACTTGAGCACATGAGCGCACCTTGACGGCTTGAAAGTTTTCCTCTTCATCCCTTTAGCATGTTCCCTTGTGCCCTCTTTTCCCTCTTGAGTCCATGAGAACACCTTGAATGTGTGAATGCCTGAAGCCTCACCTCTTTGTCTCTTCGAAGTGTGCCCTTGCACCCTCCTTATCTCCTTGAGCGGATGAGCTCGCCTTGAAGGCTCGAATGATTCTCCTTCGTGTTTCGTTAGTGCACCCTATGCCTTTGATGGTCTCTCTATCTTGCTTGAGTCCATGAGTGCACATCAAAGCCTTGAATGACCCTTGAACTCCCCTTCATGCTCTGAAAATGTGTCGTCCTTGATTTCATAAATATTTCTTACCTTACAAGTCACTATGTTCCGTCATTGATAGGCTTATATGCTCAGCTACATGTGATTTCCTTTTGAATATGATTTGCTAAGTTATTGATTTTAATAGATATAATATTTTATAAAGATAATCCTTGTTGCCATGAGTGTGCTTCCACATATACGTGTTTGAACTACAAGTATTGTTACTCTTTCATCATATGTTGGAACCATGCTTCCCACTACATTTCAAGAGGCCTCTAAAGAAGCTTCAGAAGAAAGTACTGAGGGAGTAGTAGAAGTCAGAAACCCTACCATCCATATTTTCTCAGATACATAGTGGCTCATATATAAGTCTACTGAGGTCACATGGAAATACATCAAAGACACATTCATGCATAAACAATTTTCCAAAAACTTAGAATATTTTCAAGCATACATCAATATTAAGTGATCTAGGATATACAGGATCACATGTAGGGTCCTAGTCATCCATTGTGCATAAGCAATTGAATGTATTATTACACACATAGATGACTCTGATATGGTTGTTCGTAGTGAAAGCGACATTCATCTTTCTACCTACTATGGAGAAGACATGCATACTTATTATAAGATGCTTAAGCCCATAGAGTATGCCAACAATAGTTTTTACACTAGATGGGTTGATATTGACACAAGTGGCATCATTAAATATTGCTATCGAGAGTCTGCTAAGTTCCAACATTGTCCTTTTGCAACTTACCAAACCAGGATTCTCATGGATGTATATCAATATCTCATTGCTATGTGTTGTTTGTTGCATGGGTGAAAGAATGCTGAAGTGTTCAGAGAGAACTGGATATATATGCTCAACATGGTAATTACCTATGGTAAAATCTTCAATTGGGCAGATATTCTTTCTTTTGAGTTGCAGCGTCATGTGAGGCCAGAAAAAGAATCTTTAAGGACAAACGAGGCACCAAAATTCTATATGTTTGCATTTTTGTTGGATGGAAGTTGTGCACCATATGCTTTCCCAGGAATGTATTGGAACTGGACCCCGCAAAAATAAATTTATAGTCTACTACAAAGTGTTGTTAGAAACGAGTTTTATAGGGGCATACAATAGATTGGAAGAGCACTTCTTCTCAGTCATATTCCATTTGATACATGAGATTGATCCCCCTTGAATGACCGATCAGGATAAGGAGTCACTACATGATATTGTGGATTGGTTTGCTGTGCTTGAAGGTACATATATCAAATGCTTTGGACATCAAATTTCTCCTCATATCATGCCACAATATGTGACTAATAAGGTGGTATTGCAAGAAGTAGCTTATCAGTTGGATAAAGGGTTGTCAGGAGTTCTTCACATAAGGAAGAAAGCCCCTTGGCCAACCTTCCCTTTCAGGATTGGATTGTATGAGCTAAAAATCCACAAGGCGGAAAATGCTGAAATACAAGAGATGGATCGTTTGCACTTTGTAGTTAAGGACTTTCACAGATTTGATCCTAGGAGAGTGTGTAAGCAACATTGTGATAATATTAGTTTCGCTTGGGTATATTCATCAATATCTACCATAGAAGACAAGAAAATGAAGATGTTATGAAACCAACTCACAAAAAGATAGAAAAGATAGATCAACAACTTCAAAATCAGCCTCTTCTAGGGGGAAACCTTCTTTACATTACAAAAATGAACAATTTTGGATGATATAAATGACAAAACCTCCTTTCTATATATAGGAGTCTAAGGGGTCACAATATAATCAAAGTCGACATAACAATAATAATATAAGGGCACAACGATAACAATAGTGGGATTCAATTGGGCACAATAATAACAATATGGGGACAATAGGGGCACAATAATAACAATAAGGGCTACAATGATAATAATAATGGGGGAATCACTATTATTATAGGGACCTAACATGCCCCTCCCCTTCAAAAAAGTGTTGTCCTCAATGCTTAAGTAGTTCTAGATACTTTTGTATAGAATTATCATACTCCCATGTGGAATCTTCAGTGGGTAAGTTCTTCCACTTTATGAGATACTCCGAAATTGATTGATTTTGTAGCTGCCGAGTTCTTGTTTCTGTGACTGCTTCAGGTTCCAATATGATTTTTCCTTTCTCATCAAGTTTTGGCAATATTGTTTGAACTGGGAGCATGTCACTTATAAATTTCTTTAAGCATGAAACATGGAAAACTGAGTGCACTCAAGAAGCTCTAGGAAGCTCCAATTTGTATGCCATAGTACCAATCTTTTGCAGCACCTTGTACGAAACATAATACTTTGGTGATAATTTATCATCCTTCTTAGCTTGCTTGAGGGAAATTTGTTTATATGGTCGTAGCCGTAGGAATACCCAGTTACCTACATCAAAATTCTTTCGCTGCGATGTTGATCTGCCTGTTGTTTCATTCTATTTTGCGCCAAAGTGAGGTTATCCTTTAAGAGTTGGAGAACTTGTTTTTGATGCTCAATGTGATCTTCCACTGCTTGAACCTTAGAATTTTCTTTTAGATATGATGTGATGGATGGTGGATGATATCCATAAAGTGCCATAAATGGGGTCATTTTTGCTGCAGTATGGAAGGAAGTGGTATACCACCATTCAGCCAAAGGCAACCATTTCATCCATTGTGTCTATTTATCAAAGATAAAGAAAAGAAGATATCCTTCCAAACATTCTTACTATCTCAGTTTTCCCATCAAATTGAAGATGATAAGATGAGCTATGAGTTAACTGAGTACCAAAACAAGAAAATCATTTTGTCCAAAAATTTCCAGTGAAAATGGGATCTTTGTCGCTTACAATAATATTTGGGTTTCCATGTAGCTTTTGAGTTGTTTCCATAAATGTAATAGAAATTGTATTGGATTTAAATGAATGAGATAATGCACAAAAGTGTGCATACTTGGTAAGTTTGTCAACAACCACCATGATGACACTCTTTCCTTCAGACTTGGGTAAGCTTGTGATAAAATCCATTGAAACCTCCTCCCAACATTGGATTGGAATGGATAAAGGTTGTAATAGACATGGGGTCTTAATTGTTTCAACTTTATTTTGTTGGAAACCAAACATTTCGCCACAAACTTTTGAATATCTGATTTAAGCCCATCCAAAAAAATTCCTTCTTAACCCTATGGTAAGTTTTTAAAAATCCTGAGTGCCCTCCTAAGGGAGAAGCATGAAATTCCATAAGAATCTTTTGTTTGTACCATAACGAATCATTTTTCCATCTAAATGTATCATATATACTGGGATCTTGTTGTAACTTTTGAATGAGTGCCCACACTTCTTCATCATTCTTCCATTCATCCCTTGCTTCATTTATCCAATCTAGTTGGATAATAGAATGGCGCAAATAATTTTTTCCACATCCTCATCCTTTCTTGAGAGTGTATCTACCACAACATTTTGCTTCCCTTTTTTGTAGATGATTTCAAAGTCATAACCCAACATCTTTGTGACCCGTTTTTGTTTCTTTTCTGAAGATAATATTTGTTCTAAAAAGTATTTAAGACTATCATGATCTGTTTTTACCTTGAAGTGTCTTCCCATTAGGTAGGGTCACCATTTCTTAAGTTATGTAGTATTTCCAACATTTCCTTCTCATAAATAGATTTGTGTAAATACTTTCCACGTGTCACTATTTCAACCTTGTGACCTGAAAAATATGCACAAAAATCTAAATTCCATCCTCTTTCTGTAACTTATGAAATCTCAATATGATACTCAGAGATAAAGTTATGACAATTTTCCTAAGGTCACTTGTTTGGGATGTAATTCGAGAGCCTGCAAAAATCATAACTTCCTTGGATTGTATCTCCAAAAATATAACAAGACAAGATTTAAAATTCAGACCCGAGGATCACGAGATTTCGTCTCAAATGGGTTAATTTCTTAGCTTCTAAATCGTTGCAGAAAAAAGTTATAGATAAAATTCAACAAGGACTTGTTGGAGTAGCGAAACCTAGAATCCAAAGCTCTAATACCAAATGTTATGAAACCATCTCACAAAAAGATAGAAACGATAGAGAAACGACTTTAAAATTAGCCTCTTCAAGGGGGCAACCTCCTTTACATTACAAAAATGAACAATTATTAGATGATACAAATGACAAAACCTCCTTTCTATATATAGGAGTCTAAGGGTTCACAATATAATCAAAGCCGACATAACAATAATAATATAAGGGCACAACAATAACAATAGTGGGCTTCTATGCAGCATAATAATAACAATATGGGGACAATAGGGGAAAAATAATAACAATAAGGTCTACAATGACAATAATAATGGGGGAATCACTAGTATTATGGGGAACTAATAGAAGAACTGGTACATTGCAGTAAGAAACACACATCCAAGAATTCAAGCCAGTTCCACCAAAGTTTCACCAGCTAAAGACATACAGGTATAGGAGGCACTTCAAACAAATCCTTAAGTAAAGAAGGTAGCTCCTAGGAAAATTATCAGACTTGATACAACATGTGAAAGTATTAGGAAATGGAATATGATCCTTTAGTTATTCAAGGTGAATAGGGAAGGAGAGAATCAAAGACAAGGATGTAATAATAAGAAGAGGAGAAGAGGAAGCAAGATGAATTTCTCAGAAAGCAACAGGAAGAAGACGAGGAAAGGAGAGTAGAATCAAAACAACAAAGCTAGTCACAGGAGGAGGAGGCAACACACAGGTTGGAGGAAGAACAATTTAATGAGGAAATAGAGTAAGAGTTGGAGGAAAACAATACCAATTGTCCCATGGATGATGAACCAGGTTCTTCGACAGAACATCCTCTTATGGGTGTTCATATCCCATTTTATGAAATGGGAATCACACCTTCACCTGAAGACAAATTCATGGATGTGTGTAATGTCATGTTTGATCAACTCAAGAAGAGGATCGTGCAACACATATAGCGATACTTCACAAATGATCCTCAAAATGTAGTCTCAATATCTACATAAAAGGTGATAACTACCAATGCTAGGAGGAATCCCTGAGGAATCATGGTGGAAAATGTTTCTTTTTCTATGGAAAACACATGATAACTCTAAATAAACTATTGAATGAGAATGCACGAATAAGGAGAGAGTTACCTGCAGTGAAGCAACATGCACAACACCTTGCTGCAAAAAAATCAACGGTTATCTTCACACATTTTCAACACATCATAATGGAATTTAGCCATAGAGGAGGAATTGGGGTCAATGGAAGATAGAATGGTACAATTTTATGATGAAATGATACTTCTACATGAGTTAGTATCACCCATGTTGGTATTTAGAAGAAAGAATAAGAAGTATTAAAGCTCCTGAAAGTGTCTAATAAAGATGTTGATCAACTCTAAGAATGGGCTGCCAAAGATCTCGATGTTCAACAATAGTTGATTAGAAAGGACAGAATTGTTGCTGAGATGGACAAAATACAACTGAGATTCCACCTTTAGTATTATATCCATCTTGGAGAACAATTGACTAATACTATTGTTACCTATAGTCGACTACATAATGGTTTATGGTCTCCAGAATAGAACCATGGGATGACTTCAGTAGGATAACTTGGAGAGATAAGGGGTAGGGAAATCATCTTTCAACAAGTGAGGCAGTACAAATGAAAGATCATGCAGGCATCGAAACAAGAAGGCTTGGAGATCACCAAAGACTTTATTCTACAATATGCCATTGCACGAGTGAAGGCACACACGAAATTGTCATGGCTATCGAATAATGTACAATCAAGATCCAAGATCATATTGATAGAAGAATTGGAGGTGAAAATGTGATTTGCAGAAGACTTGTCAATTTAGGTCAGAGTCATTGCTACAGAGTTCAGATCATGGCACACTTATATTACCAATGAGCTCCATGAGGAAGCAAATGAATTATCAATTTGATAACATTTTGTCCTATTAGTAGTTTTGTCTCATATATCCACCATCTCATATGTATTTTGTCTTTTCTAATAAGTAAAATGTAATGAAGTCGAAGGGACAAATGTGGAATGTGAAAAGTCATGTATGGAATGTAAAAGATCAAGTATAGAATATGAAAGGTTGTATAGAATCCCATAGGTCATATAAGTTGAAGAGTCATGAGGAAACTCAAAATTCATTGTCATTTGTTGTAAATATCTCCTCATAACTCAAAGAAGTTGATTTTGGAGGCTTGGATTCCTAGAATCTTTCCTTGGCTTCTTTGGTACAACATATGAGATAAATCATTCTTGGGAGAAGCAAGTTGTGGCTTCGTGTTCCACTACTGGATCTAGTGTTTCACCTATGTAACAATGTAGTTGGAATATTTCATTTATTAATAATCAGAATCTCTATGAGCCAACACTTTTTCATGCATATATCATGGATGTAGTAAGACTATTCTTGTTATGTTTGTGGTATACGTTGGCTTAATTACATACTAAGTCTAATGAACTATTTTATTACTTAGATATGGACATGGTTGAGTGAGTGTTGTCACGTTTTTCATGATTTTTGTTTATCGTGTGAGTTAATTTGTAGGCACTCAACAAGCCTTTCTCTTCGCTCCCAGGTTTCCTCAGGAAAGTACTATTACTTCCCTAACAAGAGGCTTGTTCTCCTTTACCAGTTGTGGAATTTCCCTTTTTATCTTACATTTGGAGTTACACAAAGGTTACATACTTATTTCCCTATGGAGGTGCTTATGATCTCTTGTGTATGTGTTGTAACCAAGGTGTGTCTCTAAAAACTTTGTAATGATGGTTGGATAATATAGCCAAATGGGACTCCCACACCAAATGGTGTGAGGTCTAATTGGGACCTTATATCGGGGAGAACGCCTTACATGTTGGTGGTATCCAACGCTGTCAATATTTTGGCGCTAGAAGGAGGGCTAGATGACAAGTTGAGCTTGTGAAGTCTATTTAATTTCTCACCTTTAATGGCTTTATCCCAGATCATAATCTCAAGGTATATTTCCAAATCTTTATATCTTTCAATCCACGTGGAATTTTTACATAACTTGTCACATCTCAAATTCGATGCCAAGGGTACAATAATCATTCTTGGTTACATAATTGAGTTTTTTCATTTTTTTTTCAAGTGGATTTTATTGCGAAAAAATCCTCGCAATTTTGTTTACCCTTACATTGGATGGTCGTGCTAAGAAATGGTGTTATTCTTTACCCATTACTTCTATCTCATCTTTTAAGCAATTCGCTAATGATCTTCACCGTGTTTTTGACAAGTATGAATATCAAGATGTTATTAATGAAATAAATTAGCTTAGAATGGAATCAAATGAATCTCTTGAATATTTTTTTGGTTGATTCCTTCATCTTTGCTATGAATCTCTAGGTGAGGACGTGGATATGCAATTCTTGGATGAAAAGTGTTGTTTCTTAGTCAGGATTTCATGAAAATATTTTGAATCAGAAGGATCATGTTCTACTATTCAAAGGGAATTTCAACATCCTGAAGAAGAATCTAATGTTCCTTTCATTCCTTGTCCCCCTCCTTTTGATGTTTCCTATGTTGCACCTAAAGTAATTAATAAACCAAAAGATAAATTTGTTGATGAGGAATTAATTTTTCTCTAACATTTTTCCCTTGATGATGATTTACTTGATCCTATTAATCAATCATCTCTGAATCTTGATAATCCCCTTGTTGATCTTGAACTTGTTAATCAGTCTGAATCCTTGGACCACCATCATCCTAATATTTCCTTCTTTCTGAATTGTATGATGATGATTGCTCAAGTTTTGTGGATGAATCTTTGTTCCCATAGGAAGACTTAGATTTGTAGAAGTTTCCAGTGGAATCATATGCAATTATTGAAGATTTCCTTTGAGGTATATCTCATTTTGATCAAGAAGATAACATTCTTATTATTGAGGATTTTTTTTGCAATCTTCAAGATCTATCGAATCAACCTAAATTTCCTCAAGAATCTCGTGATTTGAATGATGACTCTTGTTTAAATAACAAGATGACTGTGTTTTCTCAGGCTAAGTTTCAATATTTTTAGAGTTCAAAGTTAATTCAGGTCAATAGGAAAATTCATCCTATGCTGATGATTATTATAGGTTTTTGTCACCTTGATAGTATTTGTGATTTTGGTCAGTTTAAGATTTTTTTGAGAAATCTTGTCATTAATGTCATCTCATGGGATGTAAACCCTCTCTTGAGGGATTCTCGTTTCCTTCACATATAAATTTTAAACCCTCAAGGTATAATGTTTAATTTGACTTTTGAACTTCAATTGCTACATCCCACCTCATGCAAATCTCTAATTTGTGATGTGGAAACAGAGAATTATTTTAATGAATGTCAAATCCTTCCATCTAACATCTCTTCTACATTATTCTTCCATCTAACAATGCAGGTTATGGTCAACCTTTCGATATTTATTTCAATATGGATTTGTCTTTGGTTAATATTTCTTGTCAAAGTTTTCCCAAATGTTTTTTCTGCAATCCTATTACAGATGTGCTTGAAAAATTCTCTCGATTAGGACCGATGTCTCATGGCCTGTCCCTCCATGCATTCAATATAGTCTTGCATGGTCATGAACATGGTAGTTGTTGTTGTTGTGGAGTCTTTCATTCAATAGAGAAGTTAAGTATGACACACCATTGTACTTGCATTTTTCGTTTTCACCTGTTAGTGTTATTGTTTTGGTTGTTTAACATTTTCATTGCATTGTATTTCACATTGGTCTTACACACTCACATCTTTTGACTTGTCAGTTGGGAGAAACTTTTATGGTTGCATTGGAAATTCCATATTACTTAACCCAACCCTATAATTATTATCTTAGGGTAGGATAGTTTGCATTTAGTTAGATGCATTACATTTTTGTTTTTCATTTCATTGTCCACCCTTTGTCTATTTAGTTCAAATAGTTCCCAGATAAAGTTGGTTTTGAGCTTCAAGATGATGAGGCTAATATTTTGTAAAAGGAAAATTGTGGTAACATGAAACCCTTGGCTTATTTGTTAAGCTCTTCTTTGATTTGTTTTACATCTTTAAATTCAATGATTTTGGATGGAAAATATGATCCTTCAGCTGGGAAACCATAGTAAAACCATGATGCCCATATCTATTTAGGATCCTCATTCCTTACTCTTTGGATCCCTCTTGTTCCCCATAAATATAAATGTGCTTAATGCATATCTGTTTATAAATGAAAAGAAAAGAAAAAATACAAATAAAAAATAAAGGGAAAAAGAAGAGAAAGGCTTCCTATGTAAGGAATTGAAGCAAGTGATTTCGCCAGGGTATTTTCTAGGCTCGCCTGTGTTCTTGAAGTGACTCCACTGGGGTACTTTCTAGGCCTGTTGAAAGCAGAGCAACGCTAAAGATGTAAAACTCATACTCTGGTTATTTTAACTTGTCATGCTATATCACTCTTACTTTCGTCGAAAGGACTATGATATGGCTTGCTTTGTGATGTGTTGTGCCAAGTGATGAAATGAAGGAGACTATATCTTTAACCGGGTAAAATGAAAAGTTGAGGTGACCCACAGATTGAATCAATACTTCCTGGAAAATTGAGACTTCATGCATTAATGAAACCAAAACATAGAATCTAGGTTTCTCCTAGTGTCTCGCCAAGTATTGTTGCTACGACGATGAACCTCCAAAATTTTGGCCTAACTTAATATTGGCTCCTATGTCTACTATCCCTCCAAGTTATCTTGTGTCGTCAAGTTATTTGATTTGATATCCTTATGTTTTATCTAAGTGTCACATCCTCCTAAGTCATGTTTTCTAAGTGTCTTCACTTATCCCTTAGAAGTTCTTATGTTATATTTTCCAAGGTTAGGTGAAGTCATAAATTTTATTGACTTAGAAACTAGCATTTTCTGTAATGCATGCACAAAAAAAGAAAGAAAGAGAAAAATAAAAGCACCTTTCAATCAAAAGTGCACTTCAATATGACAAAGAGTTTCTCTTGTGTTGAGCGCACTTCTTTAGGCTGAACAATTGCACCCTCTTTAGAGCACAATTGCACCCTCCTTGAGTGCATTTCTTCGACACAAATACATGCTCCCTTTCACAACTCATGCATGCACTTCCTTCTTGCTTCTTGGAACACTCATAAAAAATAGGAGCCCACTTCACTTCTCTTAACTAACTCATTCACTCTTCGACAAATGGTGAGCATGTATGAGATGGATTTGCATGTAATATCATTTAGATCAATTTGATTAGTTATTATTTCTCATAATCATTCTCATTGGGGTTAGGCACACATCTTTGGACCAAGAAGCCCTTCCTCAATCTTCATTCCAAGTAAGTTTTGAATGCCAATTCTATTGATTGTTTTTGATGTTTTTGTTGTCGATCTTGCTTTGATGGTGTTTCTTTTATTTTTTGTTTATTTACTAATGTTTCAGTTCATTCTTGATTCTACAAGTTTCAAACTATTGTCATAAGTTGTGACTATGCATATTCTTCAAGTGCTCATATTCTAATTGTGATTGTGGCAGCATCTATAAAAACTTGTAGATCTTTCCTCTCTGCATTTTTGTCATTCAATCTTGTTGTTGGACTTATCCTTGAAACATTCCATGATAAAACACACTTCTAGAAGCAGAAGCTCAACTAACTCAAAAATTCGCACCCAGAAAAGACAAGTTTTCCTCTAACACACTCCTTTGTCATGAAGAACTGTGCCCTCCTTGAACGAATGAACACACCCTAAAGGCTTGAATATTTTCCCCTTCATCCCTTTAACATGCACCATTGTGCCCTCTTTGTCCTCTTAAGTGTGTGAGCATACCTTGAAGGCCTAAAGGCCTAAAGTTGTGTTGAAGCCCCACCCCTTCATCTATTCAGAGTATGCCCTCCTTGTATTCTTAAGCACATGAAAGAACCTTGAAGGCCCGAATAATTCTCATTGTGCTTTGTTAGTGCACCTTGAACCCTTGATGGTCTCTTTCTCTTGCTTGAGTGCATGAATGCACTTCAAATACTTGAATGACCCTTGAAACCCCCTTCATGCTCTCAAAGTGTGCCCTCCTTGATTTCATGAATATTTCTTACCTATACAAGTAGCTATATTCTGTCATTGATAGGATTATATGCTCAGCTAGATGTGATGGCCTTTTGAAAAATATTTGCTAATTTATTTCTTGTAATTGATAGAAGATTTTATAAAGCTAATCATGTTTCCATGAGTGTTATTCCACATACAGGTGTTCGAGTTGCATCATCTATTGGAACCATGTGTCCCACTACACATCAAGTGGCCTCCAAAGGAGCTTGAGAAGCAAATACTAAGGAAGTAGTAGAAGTCATGAAGCCTACCATCCCTATTTTCCTAGACACATAATGCTTCCTACATAAGTCTATTGAGGTCATGTGGAAAGACATTAAGACACATTCATGTAGAAATAGTTCATTGAAATCTTGGAATATTTTTAAGCATACATACATATCAAGTGGTATAGGATACAGAGGATCACATGCAGGTTCCTAGTCACCCCTTGTATATAAATAATTGAATGGATTCTCACACACATGGATGACTCCAATCTGGTGCTTTGTAGTGAAAGCGGTGGTCATCCTTCCACCTACTATGGAGAAGACTTATTATAAGATTCTTAAGCCCATAGAGTATGCCAACAAAAATTTCTACACTAGATGGGTTGATCTCAACACAAGTGAGATTATTAAATATTGGTATCGAGAGTCTACTGAGTTCCTACATTGCCCTTATATAGTTTACCTAACCAAGATTCTCAACAGTGCATATCAATATCTCATTGCTATGTGTTTTCGTCTTCACGGGAGAAGGAACTTTGAAGTGTTTAAAGAGAACTCGATATATATACTCAACATGGTAGTTACCCGTTGTAAAATATTCATTGGGTAGATATTTTTTTTTGAGTTGCAGTGTCATGTGGGGAAGGAAAAAGAATATTTGATGACAAAGAAGACACCAAAATTCTATATGTCTTGATCTATTGGATGTAATATGTGCACGATATGCTTTCCCATGAATGTATTGGAACTGGAACCCACAAAATAAGTTTCTAGTCAAATTCCACTACAAGGTGTTGTCTAAAATGATTTTCAGAGGGGAATATGAAAGATTCACAGAGCACTTCTTCATAGTCATATTCCATATGATATATGAGATCGACCCCCCATGCATGTATGATCAGGTGAAGGAGTCACTACATGATATCATGGATTGGTTTTTTGTGCATGAAGGTACATATATTAAATGCTTTGAATGTCAAATTTCTCCTCATCTCATGTCGTTATATGTGACTAATAAGGCATTATTGCAAGAAGTATCTTATCAATTGGATAAAGGGTTGTAAGGAGTTCTTCATAAAAGGAAGAAATCTCCTCGGCCCACCTACCCTTGGAGGATCAAATTGTATGAGCTAATAATCTAGAAGGAGGCAAACGCAGAAATACAAGAGATGGATTGCTTGCACTTTGTAGTTAAGGAATGATGGGCCTCTAAATTAGACACAAATTAAGGACCATCTAAAATTTCTTAGGCAGATAAAGGCTATATTAAATATCTTCTTCTACACTTAATAATTTTTTTTAGTTTTAATATGTTCTTAGGAAGGTTTAGAAATAATTGCATATTATGTGCCTAATATTATTTATTTTTGCAGAATTTTTGAGTAAATCTTGAATGCGATAATATAGGGACTTGCTCCATACTACACTCTAGACAAATATTGGATAATAAATGATCTAGATATCATGAAATTATTGAAAAATTTCTGGAGCTCCATTGATTGAGAAAATTTAGGAATCTGTTCCTTGTCATTAAATGAAGATTCTTCCTGTTGAGAACCAGATCCATTTTTGAGGGATTTCAGAGGGGAAATATGCCTTCATTCAAGAAGGATGCTTCCCCATCAAATTTTTTAAGTACCAATTCGAATTTTCCTCTAGGGGCATGTATTTCTTAGTCTTCTTGAGGAAACAATTTGTTATCTAGCAGTTCTACTTTCATTTCTAGTAGTGATGTACTTGGATTGACTCTAATAATGAAGTTTGGTGCCATTTTTAGCTTCTAAAGCTTGTCTTCTTAATAGGACTCTGAGTATCCTTGGGTGTGGCCATCCCAGTAGCCTTAAATCCCTATTGTTCAATTTCTTTATTTCCTGTGAATGTCCTTTTCACTTGCATTTCTTATTTCTGTGTTTAGTATTCATTCTTCCTTTATTGTAGGTTCTGTTGGTTAAATGATTGAAATGAGTTGTTTTGCAGGTTATTTACAGATTCATGAGAATTATTCATCCCTAGAAAATCTTTGAAAAGTCATATTCATCATTGAGCTACTTGGATTGGTTTACTAGTTCACAAATCTAGAATTTTTGGAAGTCTCTTGTAGCAAAATAGTACTAATTTTCTGCTAATTTTTAGAGTGTTTTAATGAGATTATTTTGAGTTTATTCCACTTGTATTGAGTCCTAAAAACAATCAATCTACTAAAAAAAATTACTCCATAGAATTTTCACTTGATTAGGTTAGGCATTTGGTAGGTTAACTAGCTCATTGATTCTTGAATTTCTAGTTTTTGGAGTAGTAATTTTCTGCTATTTTTTAACACATGTTAAAAAGGGTATTTTGAGTGATTCCACTTAGATTGGAGTCCTAGAACATCATAATTAATAATAAAATTTACCCTATTTCATTTTCGTTCGATTTTCTTGGTCATTGGTGAGATAACTCAGAGGAGAGACTAGCTGGTAGACTAGGTGTTTAGTCTTTTCAAGTATAAAAATCATTATTTTTTTGTGGTGTGTTGGTGCTATTGTTTATTTGCAGGGTTATAATTGTCATTTACACACCTTATAACACCACCAAATCCTTCTTTCTACCTCAACAACTCCTCTAGTACACTGTTCACTGAGAGTACATTTCTAGTTTGTTGAAGGCCACCATGAGCATTGTTCCTTATGCAAGATGGGCCCCTGAAGGGTAATAAGCTTGGAAATGAAAAATTATAGCCTTATCTACCTTCCACTACCATTTCTAACATTTAATCACCTTTTCCACTCTCATAATTCTCTCAGATCTAATCTTGTAGAAAAACAGGGCAATCCTGTAGCATCATGTAGAACAATCCTTACTTGACCAAATTTGATCTAGGAGAATTATTTTTACCTCTTGGGATTGACTATTGACCCCTTGGATCTGAATCCATGATTGGGGAGGACCAAAGACCACACTAGACCCACCTTTCCTTCACTACAAGTACAAATCTGCAATTAGAATTAGAAGACAAATTTCCACATTTAAATGGAAATGAATGTTTTCATATGAAATATACATGAATTCTATTAATAAGTCTAAGTTCCCTTGAAAAAATTGATCAAAACAATCATTCACCAATGCAAAGTATATTAGACCCAATTCTTGAATTTATGCTTTCTTAGGATTTTAGTCACACACATTGTTGTTGAAAAGATCCATTTTTTTTAAAGAAACTTTCCACATTCTGCAAGTAGAGTAGTGATTTACATTCTACATTAGACTAGAACTTTTCATTTCTGCAATTAGCATAATCTTTACATTCCTGCAAATATGGTTAGCAATTACATTTGAGTAATCATCATTTCCATTTCTTGCAAATAGAGTAATATTTCCATTTCTACAATTATATTAGGCTTTGATTTTATGATATTCACTTCATTGCATCAGATCAATGAAAGAAGGACACATTGTATGCTACACACATATTGTTGCAACCTCTTAAGTTTGTATGAACTCTGGGTTGATAATTTAAGTTGGTAGCCTTCGAAGTTGCATCATTCTTGTTTTAATACTAGGGCTCATCACTTTTTGGCGTCGTTTCCTGGGATATGTCAAAGTGTGAATTGTTTTCCTTCTTATTTGATTCATTTATTTCTACAAAACCCTAAAAAAAAAATAGGCATGTTGCATTGCATTAGCATTATTATTAACAAAAAAAAAAAAAAACACTTCTTCAACACCAAACCACCCATTTGATGACATGGTGCATTAAGAACCACATCACCATCCACTTTTGCAGGTATAAGAAGAAAAAGTGGCAGAGAAGGTTGAATAAATGGATGGAGATGATAACAATGAGGAAGATCCTCTTGGAATTCCCATTCAAGGTACTTATATCAGTATTCATATGAACAACATATTTCTCCATATTTCCTTCCCAACTTCCATGGTATGAGGTTAGAGGATCCGGAAGCATTTCTCTTTGAATTTGAAATACTTTGTAGATCTTATGGTTACTTATTAAGCACTTAAAAATTAAGATTGTTTTCGGCAATATTGAAGGATATAACTCTTAAATGGTTCACGAGTTTAGGGAATAATCCAATAAGTTCATGGAATGATATTCAAAAGATATTTCTAGAAAAATACAAAGATCATGATCTTGAAGAATAAATCTTTAGAATGACTCAAAAATAAGATGAGAGCCTTCAGGACCTAATAGAGAGATTCATTTATAATGTTAATAGGGAAAAATTATATCATTTAGGATTTGATACGCTAAAAGCCCTCTTAATTAGAATAATTAGGGATGTGTGGACTGATCTCCTTGATATCATGAGTAGAGCAGATGTATACCAATTATCATTTTCAAGAAATTTGTGAAATATGAAAGCGCATATCAGGAGGAAGAGGAAGAGTAAGTAAATTAGCGTTGAGACTGACAAGTCAAGTTGGACTTGGAAATTTTCTTGATAACTTTAAAATAGACATTCCTAGCAATCTAAGTGAACAAGTGGAAATGTTAAGAATTAAAAATGAGAAAAAAGAAGGTGCTAATATTTTTGTTATCCATGCAGAATCATATGTGATTAAATATTTCCCATCATTACTAAGTTTGAAGTATGTTTACCAAGAGGACAATAGAGCAAGTCAATCACTAAAGCAACTTTGTTATGTAGCTCCAAGAAGACCATGGAGGCCTAGTCAATCTATGATGCATGAACCTAATTCACAATTTCAAGGTTATGCACATCCATATCAAAGTAATTGGAACACACACTTTCCTTGGAAACCTTGGCCATCTCAACACCAAAACCAATATTAACAACAAGTTTGACAAGGACCTTATGGGAGAAATGTAAAATCTTCTCACTATTTTACTCAATATCATCCATACCCAACTCCATGTTATCCCCACCATCCAACTCCACCACAACCACAGCCTCAACCACATCCATCTCAAATATGCACTCCCACTCAACTATATGTACAACCACTTCTAAACCCAAACAATAAAGTAACTCAAACCCACTTACAATGTTTAGGTACAACACTTCCAAACAACTTGATTGAAATGGTATTCATCCTAGCTCAGGAAGAGAATTACAAAAAAGATATTCCCTTGATGTCATTGAAGGAAAACATTCAAAAAAATAAGATTCAAATGAGGAGACCAAAGATTCATGGGTTGCACTTTATGGATAGAAAACATGAGAATCAAAGATTGAGAAAGTTACATCATGTTTACCATTAGATCCTCTATGTGTTCAAGATAATAATCAACAAAATGAAGAATATTTGAATGTCGTGGTAGAAGAGGACACAAAGTGATCCAAATGTGCAAGTGAACCAAGGGCATCACAACTATATTGAAATTTGTTTCGTGACAATCATTGAGTTGCAACAACACACTCTTCTTCAATAATTCTTGATCTCATCTCAGTCAAAGAAGTTGGGCTCTCATATTTAAGTACATGTAAAAGCATATCTTTTGAGCCTACACACGATTTTATATGTCATCTTTATGTGCACATGGCTCCATTGGAAGTATTCCTATACTTGAAAGATATTTTTTTCAAAGACATTTACTTGAAATAAAATCCTAGGTTTAAACCTCCTTTGAGATGCGTGAGATTGGCTCACTGATTCAAAACCTCCATGAGGTGATTAGTGAATTGGAAAGAAGAAAAAAGAAAAAATAATAAGATCCTAGGTGAAAACATCTTTTGAGGTTCCTAGGCAAAACTCCTAGTTGAAAACATCATTGAGACAACTAGTAGGCCTAGGAAAAAAGGAACGAAAAAAATGCAAAAGTGCCAAAAAAAAGATTAATTCCTCCCCAACTTCTACAAGCAACAAGAACAAGTTAAGTTGATCATAAGTCTAGTCAAGGGAATTCACATTTAAGCTTTGGACTGCTTTTCTCAGATGCTCCAATAGGACCAAGGCCATGTCAATCCATCAACCTCATCCATTTCCAACATCCACCCATCATTCTCAAGCCTTTCCCATTCATTACAGGAAAGTTTTGTTTTGCTACATGATTGAAAAAATACATAGGACATAATTTTTTTTATCCATATCTCAAAAATTGTGTATCCATTGGCTATGTTGTTTCACGGAGAAATAAAAAATGATGATGGTAGCATGTTTAAGAAATTTTATCAAATTCCAATGCATATGTTTTTGAGAAATCGACCACCATCACCTATAACAATTTTTATTTTTTCTCAAGATCCATGCATCCATTGGCCAAGATTTTTTATGGCGAGATGCATAAGGACGATGGAAACATTCTCAAAATATTTTATTTTAATTCAATCAACCGTTTGAGAGATATGGATTAAACAATTCTACTATGGGATTGTCCTCGAGTGCTACACGATTGACCAAAATTGCTACAGGATTGTGATCGACTTAAAGAGGGGTTA
Organism: Pinus taeda; assembly: GCA_000404065.3. Taxonomy (NCBI): domain Eukaryota; kingdom Viridiplantae; phylum Streptophyta; class Pinopsida; order Pinales; family Pinaceae; genus Pinus; species Pinus taeda. The sequence goes on along the minus strand of APFE030093854.1, from coordinate 45,573 downwards.
TTTCTTATGTTTTCCTTTGGGGAATAAAAAAAATAAGTCTACCACAACTCCATCATCCATGCTCGTCACCATTTATTCACTTCTCCATCCAAAATTTCATCTTTATCCATAAAAAAAAGCATTTTCACCCCTTCTTCCACAATTTTCACCACCACCAAAGTTTCTAGCCCATATCCATGAGCTCATCATGAATCATCAGAGCTCCTGGATGCATTTTATGAATATTATTGTGGTTTTGGATGGGCTTGTGTGACTAGTACAAGAAAGAATCCAATCTTGTATCAGCCTGTACAAACCCTACAAAACCACAGTTAGATGCACTCGACCGCACCAGAATGAATACTTAGCCATCCTAATAATTTGAAGGACCATCTTTGTGATCTTGTGTAGCCACAAAACTCTCGAGGAACTGTTATAGGGTCCCTTTTCATCTCCAAAAACAACATATCGATCCACCCTTTGAGGAACCTACATAACAGACTTTCCTCAGTTACGCACCTATCATAAATATCTACAAAACTATTTTGTTCAAAAGAAGGACTAGATCATGGAGCAATGCGCATAAGAAGATGAAACCTCAAGAAGACAAAATCATGCAAGCATCAAGTGATCAACATATCAACTTAAAAACCACCAAAGGTAGCTAATAGTCATATCAACATCCTCAATATCACTTGCAAAAACACATCAATGGTAAGGAACAGGTATGCAGCCCTCAAAACCTCTCCTACAGACTTATTTTAGCTCAAAAAAATGTTGCAAGTCTGTAAAGGAAAATGTTTTTTATAGCCAAAATTAGTAGGAGAGCAACCTCATCCTTATCTATCAGTTAACTTTACTTTTCCACCAAGAGGTCCACTTGTGTGGGAGAGGAAGAAGACAAAAGCGAATAAGACTTGAGAAATTGGGTCGTTATCTTTTAGTCACTATAAAGGGAAAGGAGTGTGAAGGGGTAGGTGGGCCAGCTCGATTAAATCAAAGAACTCTAAGTTTATTTTGCATGCAATGAAAAAATAGAAAAAAAATGAAAAAAATAAAAAATAAAAGAATAAAAAGGTGGACCCACCACCTCTTGGCATGCAAAGATTAGATGATACAGGATTCGGGTAGTGTACTACAAGATCAAAATATATTGCTATAGGATTGGGACATTTTTCTATACGGTGCAGAAAAAGAGTTATAGGAAAGCCAATTTCGCTTAGAACAACCATTAGAGCCTCAATATACAAGGAAATATTTAGAGGAAATGTAAGTAAATATGCCTCCTCTCCAACATTTGACATAAGTCTTTGAAAAACACCTTATTCATTAAAAACAATACTTTGCAAATTTACAGTGTTAATTCTAGTAAGAAAAACATTTGGATTCAATGAGCATGGTGTGTTGAATAAGGAAAGGGTTCATGTTGAAATTTTTCTTTCCTCAACTTGGACATAATATTGTCAAAACATTTTTTTTGCTAGATGGGGTTCCTTGAAAAATTAAAGTGGTATGATGATGAACTTGCATTGGAATTTATATTCAATGTAAGGAATCCAAATGACTAAGATTTTGTGACAACAGTAAGAGGATTGGAAATACATTTGAGTCAAAGTCATATCAACAAGATCACGATTTTACCTACAGGAGTGCATTGGGACAAGCAACCTAGACATGAGGAAACGAGTGCAAACAAGTCCTTCTTAGATGGTAGAAGGGATGATTAGATGTTAGAGAATCATGTAGAACAACAATTAGAGAAGCATGAGGAGCAGGAAATGAAGTAACGAGCAAAATAATAAAGCAAGGAAGATGAGTAGGTTTCTCAGAGGATGAGCAACAATTTCAGTACGGGGGTATGATGGGCCTCCAAATTAGACACAAATTAGGACCAATATAACATTTCTTAGCCACATAAAGGCTATATTAAATCTCTCCTTCTACACTTAATAATTTTTTTTAGCTTTAATATGTTCTTAGGAAGGCTTAGAGATAATTGCATATCACGTGCCTCCTATTTTTTTTTTTTTGTAGAATAGTGAGTAAATTTGAATGAGATAATATAGTGATTTGCTCCGTACGATAGGATGGACCAACATTGGATAATAAATGAACTGGATATCATGAAATTATTGAACAAATTATGAAGCTCCATTGATTGAGAAAATCTATGAATGTGTTCCCTGTCATTGAATGAAGATTCCTCTTGTTGGGAACTAGATCCGCTTTTTGAGGAATTTTGAAGGTGAGATATGATTTCTTTCAAGGAGGATGCTTCCCCATAATTTTTTATAAGTACCAATTCAATTTTTTCTCTAGATTCATGTATTTATTAGTCTTCTTGAGGATTTTTTTTTTTTTAGCAGTTCTACTTTCATTTCTAGCGGCGATGTACTTGTATCGGCTATAATAATGAAGTTTGGTGCCATTTTTAGTTTCTAAAGCTTGGTTTACTTCATAGGATTTTTATTATGCTTGGGTTTGGCCATTCTAGGAGCCTTAGATCCCTATTGTACAATTTGTTTATTTACTTTGAATGTCTTTTTCACATGCATCTCTTATTTCTGCATTTAGTATTCATTCTTCTTTTGTTGTAGGTTATATTGGTTAAATGATTGAAGTGATTTTTTTTTGTAGGTTATTTATAGTTTTACAAGCATGATCCATCCTTATTTATCATTGAACTACTTGGGTTGGCTTACTAGTTCACAAATCTAAAATTTCTAGAAGTCTCTTGTAGCAAAATAGCAGTAATTTCCAGCTAATTTTTAGAACGTGTTAATGAACTTATTTTGAGTAGATTCCACTTGTATTCAGTCTTAAAAACATTCAAGTTAATAAAAAAATTTACCCCATATAATTTTCACTTGATTAGTTTAGGCATTTGGTAAGTTAAATAGCTCACTGATTCTTGAATTCCTAGTTTTTGGCCTAGTAATTTTCTGCTATTTTTTTAGCACATGTTAAAAAGGGTATTTTACAGTGATTACACTTGGATTGGAGTCCTAGGAAATCCCAATTAATAAAAAAATTCACCCCATCTCATTCTTATTGGATTTTCTTGGTCATTAGTGAGATAACTTGGAGAACAGACTAGCTGGAAGACTAGGTATTTGGTCTTTTCAGGTATAAAAATTAGAATCTTTTTGTGGTGTGCAGGTGATACTATTGATTTTAGGGTTATAATTATCGTTTACACTCCTTATTCTACCACCATATCCTTATTTATACCTTAGCAACTCCTCCAAAACACTGTTCATTGGGAGTACATTTTTGGTTTGTTGAAGGCTGCCATGAGCATTGTTCCTTATGCAAGATGGGTTCCCGAAGGGTACTAAGCTTGGAAAGGAAAAAATGAAACCTTATCCTATCTTCCACTATCGTTTCCCACCTTTAGATCACCTTTTCTACCGTCAAAATTCTCACAGATCTAGTCTTGTAGCAAAACAGGGAAACCCTGTAGCATCCTGTAGCAATCTTGTAGCATCATGTAGCACCATCCAAACTTGACCAGATTTTGTCTAGGAGCTTTAATTTTTCCTCTTGGGATTGAATAATGACCCACAGTCTTTGAATCCATGATTGGGGAGGACCAAATACCACTCTATATCCACCTTTACTTCACTACAAATATAAATCTGCAATTAGAATTAGAAGACAAATTTCCACATTTGAATAGAAATGAATGTTTTCTTATGAAATGTACATGGATTCTATTACTAAAGATAACTTCCCTTGAACACAATGATCAAAAGGGTCATTCAACAGTGCAAAATATATTAGACTTGATTCTTGAATTTATTCTTTCTTAGGATTTTAGTCACACGCATTCAGTTGTTGAAAAGATAAAATTTCCTTTTTCAATGAAACTTTCCACATTCTGCAAGTAGAGTAGTGATTTAAATTCTACAAGTAGACTAGCACTTTTCATTTTTTCGATTAGCATAGTCTTTACATTAATACAACTAGGCTTAGCACTTACATTTAAGAAAGCATCACTTTTGTTTCTTGCAAATATAGTAACATGTCCATTTCTATAATGATATTAGGCTTTTTCATTGCATTAGATCAATGAAAGAAGGACACATTGTATGATACACATAGTGTCGAAACATCTTATGTTTGTACAAGCCTCAGGTTGATAATTTAAATTGGTAGTCTTGGGAGTTGCAACATTCTTGTTGTAACACCGGGGCTCATCAAGGACTTTCATGGATATGATCCTAGGAGAGTGTGTAAGTAGCATTATGATAAGATTGGTTTCTCTTGGGGATATTCATCAATATCTACTATAGAAGATGAGAAAGTGAATAACTAGTACATTGTAGTAAGAAAGACACATCTAGGAATTAAATTCAGCTCCCCTCGAGTTTAACCAGCTCAAGATAGAGGTATAGGAGGCACTGCAAACAAATCCTCAAGCAAGGAATGAAGCTCCCAGGAAAATGATCAGGCTTGATTGGATAGAAGGAAGTAGCAGGAAATGGAAAGTTGATCCTTTAGTTATTCAAGATGAATAGGAAAGAAGAGAATCAAAGGCAAGGCTACCACAAGAATAAGAGGAGAAGAGGAACCAATATGAGTTGCTCATAATGAAACAGGAAGAAGAAAAGGAAAAAGGGAGAGTAGACACAGAACGACAAAGCCAGTCATAGGAGGAGGAAGCAATATAGAGGTTCGAGGAAGAAATATTGACTCAAGAAATAGAGGAAGAGTTGGAGGAATATGATACCATCCAACCCATGGATGATGAACCGGGTTCTATGGAAGAACCTCCTCATATGGGTGGTCATGTCCCATTTGATGAAATGGAAATCACACCTCCACATGAAGACAATGTCATGGATGTGTGTAATGGCATGTTTGATCAACTCAAGAAAAGGATTGTGTAGCAGAGATGATGATACTTCCAAAACTATCCTTAGAATCTAGTCTCAGTATCTATAGAAAAGGTGATAACTACTAATACTAGGAGGAATCCCCAAGAAAGCATAGCGGCAAGTGTTGGTTTTGCTACAGTAGCATAGGGTAACTATGAGTATCTATTGAACGAGAATGCATGATTGAGTAGAGACTTAGTTTTAGTGAAGGAAAAGGTTGAACACCTTGCTGCAGAAAATTAATAGTTATCTTCAAACATTTTCAACACATTAGAATGGCAGCCAACCATACAGCAAGAATTGGGACCAATACAATTGTCTGATTAAATGATATTCCTCATGAGGTAGTATCGCCCCTTGTTGGTATTCATAAGAAAGCACAAGAAGACTTGAAGCTCCTGAAAGTGGTAAACAAAGTTTTTGGTCAACTCAAGGAATGGGCTTCCAAGTATCCGAATGTTTTGCAACACTTGGTTATAAAGGACATGATTGTCGCTAGGATGGACAAAGTACAACTAATACTCCACCTTCAGAATTATATTCATCTTGGATAATAGTCGACTAATAATATTGCTACATATAGTTGACTGCATAATGATTTAGGGTCTCTAGCACAAAACCATGGGATGCCTTCAACATGATTACTAGAAGAGATAAGGGCCAGAGAATTCATCTTTCAGGAAGTGAGGTAGAATTGGAACAAGAAGGCTTGGAGATCAGGAAAGACATTATTCTACAATATGCCATCACACTAGTAAACGCATACATGAAACTCTCATGGATATGGAATAGTGTAAAATCAAGCTCCAAGAATGTATTGACAAAAGAACTGGAGGTGAAGATGCAATTTGCAATGTATTTTTCGGTTCAAGTTAGATTCATTGCTACAAAGTTCAAAGAATGGCACACATATATTACCTATGAGCTCCATGCAGAAGCAAATGACTTACCAATTTTATAACATTTTTTCCTATTAATAGTTTTGTCTCATATAGGTACTGTCTCGTATGTATTTTATCTTTTGTAATATGTAAAATGTAATGAAGTCCAAGGGACACATGTGGAATGTGAAAATTCATGTATGGAACGTAAAAGATCATGTATAGAATATGAAAGGTTATATAGAAGCCCATAGGTCATATAAGTTGAAGAGTCAAGAGGGAACACAAAATTGATTATCATTTGTTATGAATAGCTCCTCATAAATCAAAGAAAGGGTTTTGGAGGATTGGATTCCTGGAAGCAAATGGTGGCTTCATGTTCCACTACTGGATCTAGTGTTTCACCTATGTAACATTGTACTTGGAATCTTTCATTTATAATCAGAGGCTTTCTGAGTCAACACTTCTCCATGCATGTATCATGGATGTAGTAATACTATTATTGTTATGTTTGTGGTATATGTTGGCTTACTTACATACTAAGTCTTATGAAATATATCCTTACTTATATATGGAAATGGTTGAATGAGTGTTGTTATGTTTTTCATGATTGTTGTTTATCATGTGAACTAATCTGCAGATAATCAACAAGTGTTTCTCATCATTCCTGGGTCTCACTTAGGATAGAACTATTACTTCCCTAACTGGAAGATTTTTCTCCTTTACCAGCCATGGAAGTTTTCTGTGCATCTTAAATTTGGTGTTACACAAAGCTTACATATGTGTTGCCCCAAAGAGATGCTTATGACCCCTTGTGTATGTATTGTAACCAAGATGTATCTCTAAAAACTTTGCAATGGTGGCTAGAACATATATCTGAATGGTTCTCCTACACCAAATGGTGTGAGGTATAATTGGGACCTTGTATCGGGGAGACCCCCTTCCATGTTGACATTATCCAGCATTTTCAACAATCTCATCCCCATTTTAATCCATAATTTGCACCTACTCCTTAACATCCATTCAACAATCGTTTGGTGTGCTTGTCTCACCTTCACCTAGCCTTTCAACACCAATTTCACTCCATTTAGTATTTGTGTGCATCAAGATAATTAGTTTGGTTTCTGACATGACCTCCCTCACAAGCTCATCACACATAAATTCCATGCGAATATCACCTTTTTCATGTATGGAAGGAATGCATACATAAAGATGAGCTTCAATAAGTTTCCTACCACTTAACAACAAGTTTGTATTCTACTCTAAGAAATCAAGCAAATCTAACCTCAATGGCATGTTTCTTCTCATTCTTTAAAATATTCATAGTGTGTTGGATCAAGCTCATGCAATCTAGAAACCTCTCCATGATCTTTGCACCGATAGCGACATAATCCAGACACTCAAATACCCCACAATTGCAATTCTATTATAATTATTCTCTAACTAAATCTATCTATCACATTGAAATATGACATAATATATTTTCCATTGGATGTTTACCAGTCATGATTTCATTTCTACTACTCAAGATATGTAAACTTCCATGGATATTCCAATCTACATTTCATCACAGTAGATGTGATATATTAATCTTAAATCTATAGTATGAGGGCTTATTTCTCTTTATATTTATGGATCTATTAACTATTGTTTATTTTGTAAACATACAAATTATAATTATGCAAAAAATAGAGAATAATAAAATAAAAAATAAAAAACCATGATTCCACACAAGATTTAACTTGGAAACGCTTTTAGGAGAAAACCCAACTAGAAGGTGAGGTCGCTCTGCTCTCTTTATCTAAATAAAAAGTGGCTACAAATACACACAAGTAAGGTTTCTATCCCTTGAATACTACAACGCAAAAAACCTCGTTGTTTTCTATCTCCATATCCCTCTTAGCAACTCTATTCATCTATGGAACACAATGCACCTGAGAAGAATGCAACACCTTTTCCTCCTAATGAATCAGTTATAACACAACCCAATATCCTACTAGTGGTTATGCAACCAACTCTCAAGATAGAAGAAATATAGATCAAAGACTTAAAAATCAGCTTCTTCGAGGCGGCAACCTCCTTTACATTACACAAATGAACAATTATTAGATGAGACAAATGACAAAACATCCTTCCTATATATAAGAGTCTAAGGGGTCACAATATAATCAAGATGACATAACAATAATAATACAAGGGCACAAAAATAACAATAGTGGGCTTCTATGGGGCACAATAATAACAATATGGGGACAATAGGGGCACACCAATAATAATAAGGGATAAAATGACAATAGTAACGGGGGAATCACTAGTATTATAGGGACCTAACATGCCCCTCCTCTTCAATTTTTTTTTTTCCTCAATGCTTGAGTAGTTTTGGATGCTTCTGTATAAAACTCTCATCCTCCCATGTGGAATCTTCAGCGGGTAAGTTCTTCCACTTTATGAGACACTCCGAAATTGATTGATTTTATAGCTATCGAGTTCTTGTTTCTATGACTGCTTCAGGTTACAATATGATTTTTCCTTCCTTTTCAAGTTCTGGAAATATTGTTTGAACTGAGATATTATCACCTATAACCTTCTTTAAGCATGAAACATGGAAAACTTAATGCACTCGGGAAGCTACAAGAAGCTCCAATTTGTATGCCATAGTACCAATATTTTGTAGCACCTTGTATGGAACATAATACTTTGGTGATAATTTATTATCCTTCTGTTGATGCCTCGAAAATCGCTGCAACAACATTGGGGGATAACCACCCGGTCCGGACCTTAAAAGCAGCTCCTTTTCCGTTTGGTGTGGTGGCTTCGACTGTTCATCTAGGTCCAGTTACCTTCTCCCTATTGCTATTGGTTTATAATGTATCTTTAACTACCAATAAACAGGGACATCAGATCACTTCTTCTTGCTGATCAGGCAAGAGAATGACCCTTAAGCTGATTTGGGTTCAGCCAAACCACAACTAAAGTTTTGCCTCTTTGATAAGAGGAATTAACAGAATGTATAATTTACTCTAAATGCAAGATTATTCTATGATGTAAGCAAAAGAAACTAATCTAAATCCTATCTTAATTAGGCAGATATAGATCTAACCCAACTAAGAGCAAGATAATTAAAATATTGGGATTTAAATATGTCTTGTTTATTATGAATATCAAGTTAATGAAGTAATTCAATTAACTGATATTATGGTTACCAAAACACATTCTATTGAGACCTTAAAACTGAAATAATAAATCAACAACATTCAAGAAGTAGTTCACAAAATGATATTGATTATCAAATCAATAAATCCAATATTTGAATAATGATATGTGGAAATAATTCTCAACACATTATTATTTAATAAATCAGTTTCATAAGACAGATTTCAGAGTAAGTTGTTACTCCAAAATGAGAAATTAATCCATAAAAAAAACAGAGATACATAATAACAAGATTGTGACAAATTACCCATATTGACAATAGTGCACAAACATGGACAAAATGACACATTCCTATCATCATAAAATTAAAACTGATATTTGAAACAATAGTATTAGAAATACCAATTTTATTGCATCCATTCCTCTGTCCTTGGTCTCCAACAACCCTTTACATTGCTTGAGTTTCTGTCTTCAAACCCAGAGCCACAATAGTGCAAACTCTGCCCCTCACACATAATTCAAAATACAAAGGGAAAATCCTCAATAATTCCCAGATCTGAGATTTTTCACTCCTCCCTCCTACAACTCTAAATTCCAATTACAATAGTGCTTTTAGAAGCTCTAAAATTGCAGAGGAGAGCAACCCTTATTCCATTCTGCAATCTGTTATTTATAGTCTTTGTAAAAGAATGTTTAGAGAGGAGAGTTTGTTCAAAAGAATTCTGCTAAATCCACTTTTACTTGCTCCTAATTCTGATCTTCAATTGTTGGAGCCTTCTCATTGATTGAGATTCTTTTTCCATATTTCTTCCACTGTTTTCCTGCAAAAGGAATCAAAATAATTTAAAATGCAATCAAAATATCATTTCTGGCAATTAAATCAAACCCAATCAAATTCTATTTAAATAAATAATTAAAAACAAAATATAAGCTACATATTGATGCTTGGAATGATTTGATTGGTAAAGGATATCATTGGCCAATGGATCTGCAATTAGAAGAGGCTTTGGACAAATGAAATTGAAAACAATGACTCAGAAAATTGATTTTGTTTCCAAAATTCGGAGCCTGATCTTCTGCCTGATTTTTGGTCCAATAAATGATCAAATCTGTTGGTGAAACCTCCTCCAAAATGTTCTCCTTGATTTTCTCTTTCCAATGAGCCATCCTGGGCCTCATTTGGCCAAGTAAAACTCAAGTTATGAGCTTCCAAAGTTGATGGGCCAAATCTGATATAAATCTGGAAATTCTGTTGCTGGGCTAAAAATGAGCATTTGAATTACAAATTAAATCCTGAATTAGAACTCTAATTAATTCTAATTTAATTGTTAATTATAAACTAACTAACGAATATCTAATTAACTATTTATAAATAAATTAAATCTAATTAAAAACTAATTCTAAATAATATTTAAATCTAAATTAAATTAAATTAATTAATCTAAACTATTAATTAAATAATATATATTAATTCAACTAATATAATATATATTA
>APFE030093854.1:0-19263 GCA_000404065.3 Pinus taeda | reverse complement strand
AGTTTTTAAACTACAGCCACTTGAATGATTGGGTTTTTTAGTTTTAGGATTTGATTTGGAAATTAGAGTGAATTTCTTAAAACCCGATAATTAATAATTTGGCTACATGTTGAAAAATGTTAGTAAAAACTTGCTACGGGTTAATATTTAAAATCAATGCCTTATTGAACTAATTTATTTACAAAATGCAATATTGTACATTTTATACATTTTTAACCCAGGCTAGATAAATAATGAGACTTCAAAGGAGTGCCATTTTCAAACCAGTTGACCAAATGAGGCGAAACAAGCGTCAATGAGAAGCTTGTAAAAAATCGATTATAACAAAGCAATCAAAACAAGAATCCAAAGAAAACTAAAAATTAACGAAAGCGTAGGGCAATCAACTAAAATAAAAATCCAAAAGGGTGTTTAGCCAAATTTTTATAGAAAGGGTCCCCATTATTTGAAGTAAAACATCCATAATGGGGGGTTGTGTTTTTACCACAACACCTTCTTAGCTTTCTTGAGGGACATCTGTTTATATGGTTGTATCCGTAGGAATACCTAGTCACCTACATAAAAACTTCTTTCCCTGCGATGTTGATCTGCCTGTTGTTTCATTCTATTCTGTGCCAAAGTGAGGTTATCCTTTAAGAGTTGGAGAACTTGTTGTTGATGCTCGATGTGATCTTCCAATACTTGAACCTTAGAATTTTCTCTTAGATATGATGTGATGGATGGTGGAAGATATCCATAAAGTGCCATAAATGGGGTCATTTTTTCTACAGTATGGAAGGAAGTGTTATACCACCATTTAACTGGAGGCAACCATTTGACCCATTTTGTATGTTTATCAGATACAAAGCAATCAAGATATCCTTCCAAACATTTTTTTACTATCTTAGTTTTCCCATTAGATTGAGGATGATAACATGAGCTATGAGCTAACTGAGTACCAAGACAAGAAAGTAATTTTGTCCAAACATTTCTAGTGAAAATGGGATCTTGGTCACTTACAATAATCTTTGGGTTTCCATGTAGCTTTTGAATTGTTTCCATAAATGCAGTAGAAACTGTACTGGATTTAAATGGATGAGATAATGCACAAAAGTGCGCATACTTGGTAAGTCTGTTAACTACCATCATGATGACACTCTTTCCTTCAGACTTGGGTAAACATGAGATAAAATCCATTGAAACCTCCTCCCAATGTTGACTTGGAATGGATAAAGGTTGTAATAGACCTGAGGTCCTAATTGTTTCAACTTTATTTTGTTGGCAACCCAAATATTTCACCACAAACTTTCGACTATTAGATTTAAGGCCATCCCAAAAAAAATCCTTATTAGCCCTATGGTAAGCTTCTAAAAATCCTGAGTGCCCTCTTAAGGGAGAGGTGTGCAATTCCATAAGAATATTTTGTTCGATTTTGGAATTCTTACATAGGTATAAGCAATCTTTGTAGCATAACGAATCTTTTTCCTAGCTAAATGTATCATATGTACTGGGATCTTGTTGTAACTTTTGAATGAGTGCCCACACTTCTTCGTCATTCTTCCATTCATCCCTTTCTTTGTTTATCCAATCTGGTTGGATAATATAAATGGCACCAGGCAATGCTTCGACATGCTTATCCTTTTTTGAGAGTGCATCTGCCACAACATTTTGCTTCCCTTTTTTGAGATGATTTCAAAGTCATAACCCAACATCTTTGTGATCCATTTTTGTTGTTCTTCTGAACATAATCTTTGTTCTAAAAAGTATTTAAGACTATCATGATCTATTTTTACCTTGAAGTGTCTTCCCATTAGGCAGTGTCGTGATTTCTTAAGTGCATACAATATTTCCAACATTTCCTTCTTATAAATAGCTTTGTGTAAATACTTTCCTTTGATTTGATGACTTTTGAAAGAAATGTGTATTTCCTCTTGCTTTAAAACAACACCAATTCCATTTCCTGAGGCATCACATTCCACAATAAAGGTTTTTGTGAAGTCTGGCATAGCTAAGACCAATGCTTGGCACATTGCCTCTTTAAGATGTTCAAAGGTATTCGTTGCTTCTGGAGTCCATGAAAATGCATCTTTCTTCAATAATGTTATTAGAGGTGCTGTTATTTTCCCATAATTATTAACAAACTTGTGAGAATATCCTGTCAACCCAAGAAATCTGTGTAGATGCTTTATGGATGTGGGAAATTTCCATTCCTTAATGGATTTAATTTTACTAGGGTCTACCTTAACACCCTCATGAGATACAATATGACCTAGATATTCCACCTCTTGTACTCCAAAGAAACATTTGGAGAATTTTGCATATAATTGTTTCTCCTCCAAATAGTTTGAGCACCCTATCAACATGTTGAATATGATCTTTCCAACACTTGTTGTAGATTAATATATCATCAAAAAATACTAACACAAATTTTCTAAGGAAGGGTTTGAAAATGGAATTATTCAAACCTTGAAATGTAGAAGGTGCATTGGTAAGGCCAAAAGGCATGACCAAAAATTCATAATGACCCTCATGAGTTAAAAATCTTGTTTTTGGAATGCCTTCAATATTCATTCTGATTTGATGATATCCTAAACGAAGATGCAACTTGGTGAAGTAGGTTGATCCATCCAATTCATCCAATAATTCATCAATGAAAGGAATGTGAAATTTATCTTTAATAGTGAGCTTGTTGAGCTCCCTATAATTTTGACACATGTGCTATTATCCATCCTTCTTGTGCACCAATACTACTGGAGCACAGAAAGAACTTTGACAAGGTTGAATTATACCAGCCTCTAGCATTTCTGCATCCATACATTCAATTTCACTCTTTTTGGGCATAGGGATATCTGTAAGGCTTGATGTTTGGAGGAACACTTCCTAGAATCAAATGAATAGCATGATCATGATCAGGAATAGATGGGAGGCCTTTGGGAGTCTCAAATACCTTGTAATGATTGCCCAAGAATTTTTGGAGATCTCGAGAAATAGATGATTTCGACGTGGGAACCTCTAGTGAACATAATTGTGCAATACGTCTTGTTGTTATTTCTTTAGAAGATTTATCATTACGTTAGAGATTATTAACTTTCTCAATTTCGCTATGATACCCCTTAACTCAAATTCCTTTCCTTCCAAAAAAAATTCATGAAAGTGCTTGAAAAGTAAAATAAATTGTACCTGAAGATTCTAGCCATTGGACTCCTAGGACAACATCAACACCATCCATTGGAATGGAAATCATTGGGCTATTAAATACATACTATCCCATGGATAGCTTGATATTATGGCACTTTCCAGAGCAATTTATGGTTCCTCTACTTGCAACCATCACTTGAAATTCTGGTGCTAAATATAGGAAGCAATTCATTTCTTTCGCTATCTTAAAATTAATAAAATCATGGGTACTTCCCAAATCAATCAACACTATTACCTTTTTCTTCTTGATATGTCCTTCTATCTTGATAGTTTGAGGAGTGGTAATTCCGGCTAATGTATTACAAGATATGGTCGGATTCATTTATTGTTTCTCTAGGGTTTTTTCCTCATGTATGTCCTCTTCTTTTGACGTTTCTTGTTCCTTTTCTTCCTCCTCTTCACAATCTATGTAAAATAATTTCTTCTCAGCACACTTATGACCTTTAGTGTATTTCTATCACAACTATAACAAAGCCCTTTTACTCTTTTTCTTTCAATTGTTATTATGTCAACCTTGTAGGTTGTGGATGGCTAGAGGCAACAACACTTCCATCTTTATAGTTGTGAGTGGTAGGATTCCTTGTTGCCATAATTTTTCTTTCCATTTTTCTTGCCAACCTGAATGCCTTCTCCAATGAATTAGGTTCCCAAAGGCGGACCTCATGTTGGATGTTATCCTCAATGTCCCTATGAACACATCAATCCTATGCTCTTCTAGAATATCTTTTACCCTTATATTCAATTTTTGGAAGTCCTCAATGTGCTCCATCATTGAACCCTTTTGTCTGAGATTTATTAATTGGCTAAAAAAGTTGTTTCTTTTTGTATCCTCATAATGTGCTATCATTTCTTTCGTAAAAATTTCCCAAGTGACAATTTGTTTATGAGAGAAAAACAATTGATACCATACAAATTGATTGGGTTCCAAATATAAAGTTGCAATGTTTACCTTTTGTGTGTTTTCTACATTATGGAGATCGAAATATTGCTCCATCTGTAGTCTCCATGTTACAAGATCCTTGTCATCAAACTTAACCATATCAATCTTTGAAACATGATGGGTCTTCAATCTAGCATTAAAGTCTATGAAATCATGATTAACATTTCTTTAGTTCTCATCATAAGTTTCCTTTACTACCCTTTCACCATTAGTAAGCATTTCTTGTAGCATCTTTGTCAAATCTATCTTCAAATATTCCATGTTGCCTTTAGGTTTTGCTTCTATCTTAGATTGCATGCCATCCATCTTAGCTTCCACACCTTTCTTCAAACCATCCATCTTAGCTTCTGTTCCTTTTTGTGAGAGTGAAATTTGTTGCACTTGGTCTCATAATTTTGATATATCATGTTGCATTTCTTCCTCTTCTTCATGAGCCATGATAGTGATTTTAGGTTGCTTACTAGGTGTTTCCATTTTCTTTCTTCAGGGCATCAATTAATGATAATTATGCTTCACTATGGCCTTTGAATTCCTTCAAACTAATTTTTCAACCTAAAATTATGCAAAATTGTAAAAATATTGCTCACCTTTTTTGGCTTTGTAGGAGATTGATATTGAATATGTTGTATCTTTGTAATTACAGATTTTATAGGTCTGAGATTTAGTCCTGTGGTAGCCCTCTGCATCCTCATTCCAACCTCGTAAGTCTAATTAAGATTGGACTCTCCAAGAAAGAGTTATGTAAAATCTCCCACGATGACCTGATTATGGGCTTGTTCAGTAGAATGAAATTTTAAGAAGTTCCACTGTCAGTGTTTTGACCTTCAGACCTAAAACCGATTCAAAGAAAACTATATTTCATCCTATTTCTTTACTTATTTACCAAATTTCAGTCTGATGCTCAGAGAAAAAGTTATGGCTATTTTCCCCAGGTCACCTGTTTGAGATATAATTTGGGAGCCTGCAAAAACCCAAACTTCCTTGGATCATATCTCCTAAATATAGTGACACACGATCTAAAATTCGGACCCGAGGTGCACCTAGATGTCAACTCAAATGGGTTTTAATTTTAGTTTTTGAAATTTTGTAGAAACAAGGTTATAGTGAAAATTCTAGGATGACCTGTTTGGCGTAGCGAAACCCTAGAATCCAAAGCTCTGATACCAAATGTTATGCAACTAGCTCTCAAAATAGAAGAAAAGATAGATCGATGACTTAAAAATCAACCTCTTCGAGGGGGAAACCTCCTTTACATTACAAAAATGAAAAATTCTTGGATGATACAAATGAAAATACCTCCTTTTTATATATAGGAGTCTAAGGGGTCACAATATAATGAAGCCGACATAATAATAATAATATAAGGGAACAAAAATAACAATAATGGGCTTCTATGGGGCACAATAATAACAATATGGGGACAATAGGGGAACAACAATAACAATAAGGGGTAAAATTGACAATAGTAATGGGCGAATCACTACTATTATAGGGACCTAATAATAGTGGTTACATTTTACTATTTCAACACTTAACTAGAGTTACAATAATGACTCTTCTAGAGTCATCTTCATCACGATGACATGGCTAGACCATTTTCCATGAGTAATTGGGTCAATATTGCAGCCTGCCAAATTATTATGAACAAAATAGGAAGGTCAACTTCCGAGTGGCATAAATATTGCATACGAACTCCAATTGAGGTGATTCTTGCGCTTGGAAGGGTCTTTGTGTGTGCAATATGTAAAAGAGGTGCTATGCTAAAGTGGAAATTTTCTACCCCAAAAACACACTATTTAATGCCTCAAAATTCTATTGAAATGTTTTACACCCCATTTTGCCAAACTGGGCCACGCCGGTAAAAATGTCATGTGAGATGATTCCTCCACTTTTTCCACTCTAAAAGCATCGAGATGGATGAAAAAAAATATAGTGATTTAATATTCATCACACATCCCCATTTTGAGTGGATTTTGGTCCCCAAAAGCTTCTACTGAATCAGGTGAGGAAAGTTTTCCTCTACGTTCTCTCGAGTGTACCATTTGGCTTTTGTTGGAAGTTGTTCTTTCAAGCCAATCTACCAAAGGTCATGCTACCCATGTTTCATAGTTTTGAAGCTATTTTCAAAAACTACATCTTTAGTCAACTCTGTCTAGGCATTTGGTGCCAAATCCTCTATAGAATGTAGAACCTGTTCCACTTCCTAGTCTAACATGGAAGGCTCATAGAGTTTTGGGTTCTCCACATTCAGAGTTGAGTAAATATGCATGTATGGGGTTAGATGGAGTCTATAGGCATTATCTCTCACCTTTCTAGTATCTCAAAGGGACCATACTGCATGTCTTTATTTTCTTACCAAGACTGTGTGGGCTCTCCTTCAAATATAACCATACTCTATATCCCACCTTGAATGACTTCTCTATTTTGTGTTGATCATGCTAGACCTTATATTTTCCTGTGACTTTTGTAGTGTCTCCTATACCTATATATTAATATGATTGATTTTATCAATAACTTTTATCCCTAAAGGCATCCCCTATAATATCCTCCCTTATTCCTCCATGCTACCCATATACAATATCCAAAGGTGAAGGTGGAAAATATCCAAAAAAAGTTTCAAATGGGTACTTACTAGTAGAAGTGTGGGTTGCTCTATTATAAGAGTGTTGTATATATACCATATTTTTATCCTAGGTCTTTAGATGCTTTTTATTGTCACCTCTCAAAAGTTGCACCAAAATCTTGTTGACTACTTTTCTTTTCCCATATGTCTATGGATGGAATGCTATAGACATATTCAACTTCATGTCCATATTTTCCCACAATGTAGTCCAAAATTCACTGATAAATCTCATGTGCTTGGTTGAAATGATGCTCCTTGGTATCCCAAAGTGCACCTATACTTGTCCAAAGAACATGTTCATTGCGTCTTGCCCATTAATGGTCTTTTACCAGGGCATCAAAACACAGATTTTGTTGAACTCTTCAACTACCATAAACAAGTAGTCATGTCCCTTCATGGTTGTTGGAAAACCTCCCACAAATTCCATGGAAATGCTTACCCAGGGATGAGTTGGTATAGGTAAGAGATGATATAGACCCTATTTCATGTTACTATGCTTGCTGGTACAATAAAGCATGCATCTCCTTATGAACCTATTGTAGCGGCTACAACCACCCTCCAAAATTTTCCCTATGCTTCGATTTTGGAGCCTTCCTTCCTATCCACGAGAGCTTATCTTACACTTATTCAGGTATTCATGTTTTGAATGAGACTTATATTTTTCATTTGTGCTTGTGTTTACTCATTTTCAAACTTAACTCATATTTCTAACTCACAAGATGATCTCTTGACTTGGTCACACAACAGTTATGGGCTTGCCTCCAGAAACTGTGCAATCCATGAGAGCAAGCAACCTTGATGATGTAAATTTCACAGTTCAGACTAGAAGACAACCTTGAGCTTAGAAATTACATGTTTAAGGAAGGAAGGCCTGCATTGAGCCAAGAAATTACACAATCCCTCATTGAGCTTAGAAATTATGCATTACATTGAACCAAAAAGTTTCACAGTTCCCCATAATTGCGTAGTATTTCCCAACATTATGCATGGAAAGTTTCCCCGAAAAAGAAAAAAATTGTAAAATTGAGGCTTCTGTGATCCATCATAGTTATAAGAAGAGCTTCGGCGTAAATCACATAAAAAAGATCTTTGTCGACGCGTTTCGAACCAACTAGTGTGGTTCATCGTCAGGACAAGTTGAAGAAGCACATCCGGCCTAGCATGTTAAATAGATTGAGCAGAGACTCCAACAGCTAAATAACGGCTAATTTGGACTTTAGGACCCAGGTCAAAATTATAATAATAAATTTAATATTATTATTTTTTTTTATTTTAATAATCTTAAGATTAATAATATATTAATCTATTTCTATAAATACGTAAAGTTAGGTACAATTAAAACTTAAGAGAATAGCATCAAAACTAAAATAATTATAAAGGTTATTACTATTATATAAATGATTAATTTAATAATATCCATTCTTAGTCAACATTAATAATGGTAATCGGTTGTTAGGATAGAAATAAATGAGTAGTATAATAAATAAATATATAATTTTAATGGTAAGTTTAAAGCCTTAAATAATTCATTTATTAATTTATCTACTAAATATATATATAAATTAGTTTGTTAAGGTAAACGATGAGAATAATCATGATGGTAAGTTAAAAAAGGTGAGTTAATATGTTTATAAAATTTTTACTAATTTTTATTGTTATATCAAATTTTATCTGCTTGTAAAATTATTTAATTTATTAATTAATAATATTATTATAACTATCAAGAAAACCTACACTTTAATGGTTAGTTTGAAAGAAAAAAAGCATCCCTAAAAAATAGGAACCCATTTTTAATATCCCGAAGGAGACATTTTCGCTATTTTTAGAAACTTCCACAGAGTGTCGCTTTTTCCTTGATTTTAGGCATGCATGTCATAAACCCTAATTTGTCAAAAATATTTAATGGAATCCTCTAGAGCTCATTTTCACTTTAGACATTGGAGCTCTAGCATTCCTAAGGAGATAAAAGAACCTTTGGTGTGATCATCGTCGCTTTTTTGGGTGAGTTTCACTTTTGTCATCTTTTGCCACTTTTTCTGTCACTTTTTGTCATTTCGCTTGTGTGAGTGTTGTTTTACTTATTTCTCTACATGGTTGTTGGCGATGCAACTTATTTGAACTTGTAGAAGTGTTTTTCTAAGTTTTTGTTTTCCTTTCACAAGTGTCACATCAGTTTTCCTAATTTTTCACCGATGGTCGTTGTTGTTGTGAATCTCCTCACATACTTGATTTTCCTTCTATTTGATCAGTTTCTCCACTTGATCTTCATTGATTTACTCATACTTAGTCAATTTTTCACCTAAGCTCACACCATCATTCACTTCCTCGCATTTTTCACACTTCCACAAAGGCATATCTACGCTTTCATTGGCCATATATTGCCTTGCCCAACTAGGCACTACCTAATCCTAAGTATCAATCTGTAAGATTGGACTCTGGAACTACGCAGTTCATAGTACAGGCTAGCCAGACTACTCATTGCGAAGTTCCAGGGTTCATCCTGTCACTTTGGCCAATGAGACTGCACAATTTGCACTCTTTCCCAGTGTTTGCCCAAGAAGGAGTGTGCACTGTGCAGACTCAAGACTTAGGCTTCATCCTTGGCTAATGGGATTGTGCAATGTACAGTTCTCATAACCAACCAATCTCCCCTATTGAAAAAAATTGCAGAATCCTTCTCTCCAGTTGCCCGATTTTCTGCTTGATCGTGCTTTGAAGGTAGATTTTTTGAAGCTAATGTTTTCTTTCCAGGAGTGTCCTTTTTGTCCCATAGGTACCACACTTGTGAAGCACCTTCATCTAGTAGTCATTGCTACCATGGCACCAAAGAGAGCTGCTTCAAAAGAGACTATTGAAAGCAGTACCGGGGAAGCAGTTGAGAAAACATCAGTAGACTTACCAGTGTATGCATATACTCAGTTGTTTATAGAAAATGGGTCAACACTAACATGGCTGGCAGTAAAGAGCCTTGAGGCAGATCTAGAGGAGCAATAAGTTTATCTCAGTATCCGATAGTCAGAACTACACAGGGTTGCATGCAGATATGTAGCCTTCCCATGTGAATATTGCATCAAATGGATTGTCGCACATATTAATGACAAGACCTTGACACTAAGAAATTCCAGTAGATAGAAGCTTGCTACCTTCCTGGGAGAAGATTATTAGTGCATGTTTCATTTTCCAGAGCAAGTGCAACTCATGGAATCATTTTTCTATGCTACCAAGAATTATTTTAATACATGAGAAATTGTCAAAGGCTGGGTGAAAGAGCCATCGAAGTTTAGACAAACACCCACCCATTTATACCGAATCAAATTCCCTTAGGAAGGCCCACCAGCTTTTGGTTATCTTAGCTTGAAGGATCCATGGTTATTAGAGAACAAAGACCTTCCTTGAAGGGTGGGTAGTCTTATTGAACTAGGTTGTGAATGAGGGGAATCTATTCAACTCATCAGATCTGTTGGCTCGACAGTTGAGAGCCCATACAGTGCAGGCATGGAGTCCTCCAAACCCATGTAGCACAGGCTTGGTGTCCTCCCAATGGCGAGCAAGAAAGGTTCTATATGTATGCATATTTACTGGATGCAATATATACACAACATTAGTTTCCTGGCATGAATTGAACATGGACACCATAAGAAACTATCGTGCATATTTACTGCAGCCTACTTTCGAATTGCAGTCATTGAGGGGTAAGAGAAAAAGTAACTGAACACTTCATCATACCACTTTATAAGATCATCTTTGAAGAAGATCCACCTTACACGTAAAGAGGAGTAATAAAGGCAATAATAGACATCACAGATTGCTATTCCTCACTCGATGTCACCTTCCTTAGAGTGTTCGGCAGAGAGAGGCCTCCGCATGTTTTACCAAGGTATGCCACCAACAAGCTTGTCATGCAAGAAGTGTCATATCATCTCACCATAGGGTTCTCAGCAGCTTTGCACAGGAAGATGAAAGTACCATGACCCACTCTTCTTTGGAAAATTGGATTATATGAGATAAAGAACTTGAAATTCATGGAAATCGAGGGAAAGGAGATAGAGAGGTTTGCGTTTGGTACTCAGGACTTTAATCCGTATGATCCTCGTGGTATTTGTAGAGACCATTGTGCGAGAATTTACTTTTAGTTTATCGATGGGCCATTTCATTGGCTGGAGGAGGACCCATGGAGGAATTTCTACAATGCCTCCACGCTTCGTCAACCAGTCAGTTTAGCAGGAAATTCACAGGCTACTCCATAGAGGGCAGTAATTATGGAAAAAACAACAACAGAAGGTAACAATCCTATTCAAGACAAGGGAAAGTGAAATACTTTGATAGTCCAAAGGGAGAACAAAGTTAAAAGATGAAAGCAGATTGTATTTCCATGAAAGTAGTTTTAGCAATAGAGGTTGTAGGAGCCAGAATTGAAGTTGCAGGAATCATAATAGAAAATAAAGGAAGAACAAGAGTTGAAGAGGATATAACAAGAAGAGACGAAGAAGCAGGAGGAAGAACAAAGGCAAAGCGCAATGACAGAAAAAACAACATCGATACAGGTCGAAGAACAAGAACAGAACCAACCAATAACTAAGGAGGAAGGTGAATAGATGCAAGATCGGGAGTTTTCTCATCAAATTGAGCACTTGATTGAAGTCACAAACATGGATATGGAACAGGAGATGCAGAATCAAGATGTTGATCTGATGTTGAGCATAGCACAGGTCATTGTTCAATCTCTACCATCGCCAGCAGGAGATGAAGCCCTAAGTGAGGAAGAGGATGTCGTTCCTCTTTACGATGATCTGGTGCTAGATGTGTACAATTTGTCATTTGATAAGTTCCAAAAGAGGATTGTACAAGCATGGAGAATTTTTTTCCAGATGATCATGCATATCTTGCATTTGTTAGAGAAAGGGTGATAGTGGCAGACACTAGGAAGAATGAAAACCCCATTATCGAAGCCAACTTGGCCTTTGTGGGAGCAACGAGATAAAAAATTCAATATTTGACGACAGAGAATGAGAAACTGGCACAAAACTTGTAGGTTTTCAAGCAAGAGGGAAAACAACTCCGTGCAATAGCACAAAATGTTGTTTTTGCACATGTTTACTTGGAGGAGATGAAAGCAATGATACTTGCTGAAGTATCAACACTTGGAGAAATCATGCAGAAGCTCTATGAGGTGTTTGTGACCATATATAAGTTAGTTCTTTATTTGCATGGCCTACAACAAAAGAGAAAATATTTTGTTAAAACTCTCAAGAACATACAAGCTGACATCACCTATGTGTAAGAATGGACAATTTGATACAAAGGGGCATCACTTAAATTAGTGAATAAAATGAAGCCACAGGCAGAGATGGAGAAAGAGAAAGTTCAGATGTTGATTTAGAACAACAATAAGCTCACCTCGTTTATTGGTAGCATTCAAGCCTCATGTATAGTTGTTCAATAGTTTGGATGTCTTGGTGAAAACGCACAAGATCAAATCAGTTATTTCACTCACCAAAGCCAAACCCAAGAACCAATTCAACAATAGATCAAAGACTACTTGTAGCAGTTGAGACGGATTGCCACCAAGGAATATTTGGAGTTGAATATACAGAACATGCAAAACTAGATCAATGGTCATGTCCAAATTAGAACAATATTTCTTGTGCTTGAGAATGAGGTTGAAATTGGTTCCAAGTCATTGTACCTGGATGCCATGGAGGCTAGAGTCCACTTCCAAGCATACACCATCACGCAGTTTGGGGATGTCATCACATAGTATCGAGCTTGGCACCAATATGTTACCGAGAAGCATCAATTGGAATTTGCTAAGATAGAGTTTTACTAATCTCAAGCATCATAGTGCTTTGTCTTGTTAGGTTATCAAGTTGTCTCTACCCTATTTTGTCTTATATGGGTACAAGTGTAAATTGTAATATTATTTGTAATTATGTTGTCAGTGAAATTCCAAGTCTCAATATTGGAATGTGAAGAGTCATGATGTAATGTAATGATTCATTTTGTAAAGACGTTGAAGGGTCATGAAGGTAGTCCAAAGGTCACAAAAGGGAGTTGAATAGTCACCCCCTCTTGTTATAAATAGAACCTCATAACTCATGTAGCAGGCTTTTGGGAGCCAAACTTTTAGCTAGGATTAGGCTTGAAAGGAGCTTGGGATTATTGTGAAAAGCCTTGGCTTCTCCGTAGCATAGAGTGAGTATACTTCTTTGGAGGATAATGTGTTCTTGACTTTAATGTTCCACTATTGGGGTTGTTATGTTCCTATACCAATAGGTGTCATAATTTATGATTGACTTAGTTTATCTCTGTAATATGTACATACCTTTGCTTTCTGTAAATGTTTTCCATATTTGTAAAAAATCAAAAAAGTTAAAAAATGTAAAGAGGGTATGTCCTAAAAGAAAATAAAAGGACTAAAAAAGAATGCAAAAAGGTAAAAAAAGATGAAAAATGAACACCGAGAAGGAAGAAAAAGACCATGAAAGTGTCAAGTCAAAATGTCACTACCATTTACTTTGATTGTGTGCAGCTTGTTACGTTTGCCACAATCCTTGGATAGCCAAACAGTGTAAACTTGGTTATTTCATATTTTCAATTTCTATGTCTATAGATAGAGAATAAAATCTGACCAAACAGTGTAATCTTGGGAGATAATTAGATTAGGTAGAGTGAATAAAAGGAGCTCAACTGTTTAATATGAGCCCTTGGATGTAATAAGGTTAGACTTAGATAGATTTCCATTGTAAAAGAAAAGAAAATTTTGATAAGGGTTTGCCAGTTTAAGTGCACCCTAATAAAAAGTACAAAATATTGTAGGATGTGTAGGTGGGTAAGTAGATGAATGGTTGCAGATTGGTTTATGATGAATGATTAGTTGAAACTCATATCATTTACTTTCATTGTCATATTACTTTAAAAGTATTGATAACAATGAAACATTTACAAAGTCAATTTATTAATTTTCTCATTCATTTTACCCCTAATTTCACTAATTCCCCGTAAATAACAATCTAAGCACCTAAAACCTTAAGTCAAATGGGCTCAGAGCATTTCTATGACTTTTGGAGGGATCACACCCTCAGCCCAATGACTTATATGTTGCAAGTGCTAAAACCCCCTCATCAACATTAACCCCCTTCATCATTCATTCATTTCCACTAAAAACCCCTTTTTCCTAGAGTAAAATCACTATTTTCTTCGGAAAAGCAATTATCCTCATACAAAACTCCTTCTCACAAAAAACCGACAAAATGCACCTAAGCCTAATTTATAATGTTTAAATGCAAAAATGTGAATATATTTTGAAACATTTTACTTATCGCATTCTTATGCCCGTTTCCATTTCATATTAACATCAATTTATTATAATTAACTCTCGTAAAATACACCCCGTCCTCGTATATATTATTAAAATCCTTTATATTAATATCCCAACCCGGTTTGAAAAATAAACCTTAATAATGAAATAATTAGATTAATTAATTAATCTATTTGTGATCAATTAAGACCTATAACCCTTTGCTACATTAAAAAGGAATTAATTAATCAACTTGTGATTAATTAAGAGCCTTCCTCTAATCACATCGCCCCCGTTGTCATTAATCTCCCTAAATCCGTAGCTATTATCATGTTGGGCCCTGCATTAAATCCTGAGCAAGTCCCTTCCCCGAGCACCGTATGTTTTGACCCCTTCAGATCTGATGGCTAATGCTTATATCAGGCGGCCTCCGATGCCGAACTTTACCGCCCGATCTGAGCGGTTTTACTGTACACCCTATCTTTATGTGTCGCCTGATGAATGGCATCGGGTGGACCTCTCCCAATACTACCATACCCTCATAAGTGATGAGATATATTCTGCTTACCACCTTTGCTAAATGACAAAACATCACCTCCATCAATTGGTGCCAACTGTCACTTTCTAGAGCCAACTATCGCATTTTCATCATACGCGCCAAAAGCATTGAATTTTCCAATAAACCTAAAAATATTCATTATTTTTGTTTTACCAAGAAAAGAACCTTCCGTTCTCCATGCACAATCAGAGTACGTTCGAGCCGTCACCCTGCTTCGAACCGTCAACCTCCAAAAGCCGCTGAACTCCAGATTGCCATTACAGACCCGTGCGCTCCATGCAAATAGTGCACCAGAGCCATTTGTTTCTCCATGCAACCATAACAAGGTATTTACCCGTTTCAACTAAGAAACCCTATTTTCCATACTGAACCTGAACTAAATTGCTGAAAGATATAAGTAATTTAGTGAAATTAAGCCGTTTGACAGTCTTGACACTCTCTGAGACGATCCATTTTTCATAATTCCCCAAAAATTCCCTACCCCAACCCTTGAATTGACAAGAACCAAGGATGGACACCCTAGTCACCTTAAATTTCATGCCAGTTACCACTCCTCACATAGATTTATACCATCTTTCCCTGGCCGTCAAAGACTTCCAGATAAAACACCTCACCTTTGACGAAACCCCTTTGAAATTGCATTGAAAATACTGAGATATCTACTTGAACCATCTAGATAAGATAGGTCTCTAGGAATCAAACCTGCCCAAGTATCAATTCCCCAGTGTTCATGTCTTCTCGGAAATTATTCATTACCGCCATGCAAACTATGACCCTATTAAGAAAATTGTAATGTCCCCAGACTAGAAAATCCTATTCACCATTATAGCTGAGTCCATAAACGAGATGTTACAATTGTAGCCTGGTCAAGGCCTCACCCCCCTCTCCATTGTTGATTTTCTTGAAAGATTCTCCAAGCTGTCTAGTTCCATAAGTACTCAAAACCTCCAGACTTTCATTTCTGAAGAAACTCACATGCCAAAGGACCCTCCTCCTTACATGTCAGCCTTCTTTTCTAATCTAGGCAAAGACATCAAAACAATGTTCTCATGCATTTTAGGTTATAGCACTAATGAGTTTGTAGATGAGACTTTTTTTGCTGGCATGTCTATTTTTACCCCCGATCAACCTCTTGTAGTCAAGTTTGATTATGCAAAATTCATCGCAGATAAAATGCATGATCAATTTATGAGACTTGAAAATGAGAGGGTGTTCAAGTATTCATCAATCCTGTATCATTTGTTTCTCTACTACCAAACTGATAAGTTTCCCTTCTCTATCCAAAAGCTTGATACTAGAGGGAATCCTAGATCTGTCATCTTCTGGATTGCTCTATTCCACAGGTCTTATTATTCTCACAATCCATACACAGATTTTATTGACCTATTTGTACATCCAGTGACTATAATGTGATTAGGAAGTCCCCCTCCCAGAATTAGTGTAGAAATTAAGAGGGTTCTCCAGTTGTCCAAACAATACAAAGTAGGGGATTGGTACTTGTACCAAAACCATACTGAAATTAGAATTTATGGTTGTGAGCTTCCTCCTTACAAGTTACCTAGATATCTCCCCATGCAATTATTTGCTCTAGAGTACTACAGGCAAATGATCAATTCTGATGAGATTCACTTTGTAAAAACCAAGAAGAAGGCCCCGCTAAGAATAAAGGATCATCTAGGCCCATTTATTTGCAATAACAGAGAAGCAGGAAAGGAGGCAGATGAAATCCTCCAAAGATTGAGATTGAAACACAGTTTCATTTGGGCCTATGACCCCCATGGATTCATTTGTAACAGAAGGCAGAAACATAAGCTATCTCCTTATATCCACCATAGGATCCCAGAAATTGAACATTATGCCAGTCAATCAGAATGGGTGGAAGGCACTTTGATAGATCAAGATAGCACACAAGTTGAAGTTGACAATGTAATGGTGGACTTAAAAAGAAGGTTTGATGAAGATTCGTTTGTACAGGTGTTTGGAGAAACTTCATCATGAAATCAGTCACAAGAACACAACACACAACCATCAGAGCAACAAGGAACCTCAGAACAAGCAAAAGATTCAGAACAACAAGAAGAGTCAGAGCAACCTGAAATCTCAGAGGAGCTTACTCAACCTGAAAAAATCATGAGCAAACCTCCTATTTTGTAGACTCCTCTAAATGAGGAGAAAAATTTAAAGAGAAGTCGAGATGAAGCCACTCCTTCTACTATGCCTATTGATCAAAATTTTGTTAAAAGGCAAAGGTTAAACCCATATGCAGAGGAGGAGTATAGTGAGAACAACAGGAAACTCAACAGCCAAAAGGAGTGAAAACAGGCCAACCATTCCAATAGGAGGCACACCATCTGTCTCATAGATACAAGCATTAGAAAGGCAACAGAGCACAGAAGTATCTTCGTTTAGAGCTCCCTTTGAACAGAGTCTAGACATTAAAGGAAAGTACAAAGAAATTAAAGTGGGGAATGAGAAACTAAAAGCTCAAACCTATGCTCACTACCTCAAAATGGCTCCAATTAACCAGACTAGGGTTATGTCAGATTTTGACATAAAGGAAGGGAAAATGCTGATGAGCTTCCTCAAGCCAACTATGCAACAGCCAAGATCCATGGCTAATTATTTAAAGATTAATTTTGATGTTTTGGCAAAGGATATCCATCCTATTTACCAACTAGAACTGCACAAGCAGACTGGTGAAATGGTCTATTCTACATTGACTAATAAGGCCATCACAGCACATCAATTGCAAAACTCATTGCACAATGCCACTGCACAGCTGCAACGGGAAAAGGCCTCCTCTCAGGCTAAAGACACCTAGATAAAAAATCTAGAAGGCTTGGTGATAGAATTGGGACATGATCCCAAAGATGTCAAAGCAGCTGAACAATTGATTAAAAAGAAGAATGATGATATAGCTTCACTAAAGAAGCAACTCAAGATCCCTCCTCTCCACCGTCCTCAAACTACAGAAGTCATAGAGAAACAAAAGGAGGAAGAACCTATGGACCTAGTCCTTAAGTTAAATGACCAGTTGAAAGAAATTGAAAAGGAATTGGAAAAAGAAATACAGTCTAAGCAGAGTGAGCTGTCCACTGCTCCTCAGACTTTCATACCCACCATTTCCACAATAACACCCCCCACTTTGGCAGCTTCTTTGGCACCAACACTTCCACCAGTGACAACATTTCCAATAGCAGATACTACTCTAACTACAGGTACATCAACCAGTGCAGGGACAACAACAAAAAAAACAGATGAAGTGATCAAAGCCATGGAACAAATGAGCATCCAGGCCTTAGAATTGAAAAAGCTCAAAGAAAAAATATCAAGTTTGGAAACAGACTATGAGCTAGCACAGATTCAAAAAAAAGAAGAAGACAAGAAAAACAAAAGGATGGAGGAAAGAATCTGAGTCTTGGAGAAGGACTTGACATTAGAAAAACCAGTAGGAGACATGAGAAATATATTGTAGGCCAATATCATTGATTCCATCAATGATATTTGACCTTCTATCCAGGTAATTTTTTAATAGACTGAATTAATAAAAATGGTTGTAGAAGCTATATAGAAGACTAAAGAAGAACTAGGAGATAAGCCCAAAGAGGAAAATTAGTTAATTGATTTTTTGAATATCGGGAAAAAGTACCAACTAGATGAGTTGGAGATTGAAGACAAGACAACTACTATCATTGAAATAAAGAAAGTTCTTACTAAAAGGAACTTGATGCTTAACTTAGAGAAAAGGTGTCAGAATATTCAGGCAGATATAAATAGCTTCATGTAGAAATATGGAATTTTAAGAGAGAAAGGCCTTCCTAGACTAATTTTTATACATGACAAGTTAATAAAACAAGATGACTATATCGAGAAATTAGAGAAATAGGCCAAGAGTCAAGCAAGTTCTTCAGCAGTAAAAGAATTGCCTACAGGAAAGGTACTTTATGATGGTCTGCAGAATCTATTCTACATAGAGCATGAAATAAAACATCTATTCACCAGAAAACCCAATTTTGCTAAGTATACAGAAGCTGATGAAGTTTACAGGAAGATGATCAGGGTGAAATTGCCAGATAACAAAATGTGGACCAATTTGACTGACTTATTGGAGTAAAAAATGTTTACTAAGTAAAGTCTAGTAATACAGGATGAAAGGATGAAACATCACAGGTAAAGAGTATCAGTAGGTGAAGATAAGAGTGAAATCCAACACATAACTACCAAGGAAACTGCAAGAGGCAAATCCGAGTTCCAGTAGCCAGCACATTCACAAATAAAGGGATAGCAAACAATCTATTTTCCATCTATCTCTATCTTCGTGTTGAAGATATTTTTTGTTTCATAGATTAATTCTCATGTAGTTATAAGATATTTTGTATCAAATTTTGTATAAATACTTCACAAATTGAAGTAATTAGGGTGGATTAAAAAGCATTTATGTGGACTTTTGTTTTGAACTGAAGGAGCTACTGTAATCAAGGTTGGACTGGTTTACTGGATTAAATAATGCTAAGGACATTTCACTTGATTCATGTGCACTGTGGGAAACAAATAAGTATCATTTCTTTGAGTGTGAATATTGTTTTCCTTTATGTTATGAAATATCATATGTGTTTTCTTATAATTCTTAAAAGCAAATGAGGAATAATATCATCAGAATTAGCTTA
>APFE030093848.1:0-13359 GCA_000404065.3 Pinus taeda | reverse complement strand
GGTCTATGGTCAGATGAGTGAACCACCGGGAGCTCGCATGAATCGTTAACATAGTTTTGTATGGAAAAAAGAAAAACTATTCATTATGTTTATTATGAGTTTGACCAAACCTATACATGATTAATGAATTGTTGACATATTTATGTCTAGGTATTGATTATGTGGTTTTTCCTAAAGTGTCTATTGTTATAATGTGTATTTCATGAACCACATACTAAGTGGCTATGAGGCCAATGAATACTTTCAAAACATTTGGAAATCTTAGATTTCATTGTTATAACCATGGTATATTTGTTAATATGTTATATTTTTTGAGAGGGATGGAATATCATAGGAATACGAAGAAAGATAGATGGCGTGAATTCCTTAGGTTCAATCGATATCTATTATTTTCTCTCTAAAAGTGTCATTGAACTGCACATTTCTATTATATCTTGATAATAGGTCTCCAATTCTATAATATTTTACAGCTACAACCCATGACTAATTGTTTTATATTTTTGTAAAGAAACCAATAGAGGCAAGGATAAACAATGAAACAATATTATAGTGGGTGAAGGATCTAAACACCTTAAATATGGATGTTAAATTTCACACCATTTATCATATCAACAAGGATAAAAAGTGAGCTTAACATACGAATTCTACTAGGAATTCATAATGATAAGGTGTTGAATATTCTCTAGGAAGGTGTATGCATGAACTTGTGGTGCAATTTATGTTTTGGAAAATTACATCATGTTAAGGAATATATGCAAGTCACCAAGAATATAGACAACTTCAATCTTTAAATGTTTAAGCAAAGTAATTAGGTATTTATTTCTAAACCTTTCTCATCATTCACATCCATCCTTCATAATATAAACTTTATATTGTTGAATCTTTATACGCCTAAGAAAATTAATGAGTATATATTCCTCAAACTTTCTCATGATTCACATGCATCTTTGTATAATATAAAAGTTATAATCCCATTGAGCATCCCAAATTTGGAATGCTAGAGTTAGGTGGGCTCTTGAAAATGTGGCACTTATTTTTTAATATTTAAAAAAAATGAAATTAATAATAAAAATATATATTTTCCATTAACATATTATCATAGATTCCTTCAAAAATAAATTAGTAGAAAAAATTTCCTTATTATCCTCACTCATTCTCTCTTAAATTTCCTTAATCTCCTTCAAACATGCATTGTCTAATCCTTTTATTTGTTGACAAAAATAAGGCTAGAGCCACATAAAAAAATTAGGACGAATAGTAGTTGCTTGCACATGTTCATGGAATGTACTCACATTTTCACATCATGCTATAAGAAAGTGTACACATATTTAAGAATGTGTGTTTTCTTAAAAGCATGTGAACATTTTTTCCCATGATTTACCTGGTATTGGTGTAGTGTCCTTGACTGCCGTTTAGGAAAGACTGAGGCTAGAGGCTAGACATTTAGGAATACATCCAGATTCACATCACAAGAACACAATCAACCCTTAGGTGAGAATGTGAGAATGTGGGGAAGTATTTGTATTTATATCATTTCCGTATGAGAGCATCAATGATATATTATGATTCATAAATCATACAACATTCTATTATAGAAGTTTAGAATTACATTATCACTATAAAACATTCCCTCTTCATATAATATATAATGAAGACTCTCTTCTTCAAACATGTAAGAAATAATTAGAGATATCAATTGTGATTTTGAGATAAAGTTATTTTATATGATGTAAATTTTTAAAAAATGATGTTACAACATATTTATGTAATTTATAAAAAAAGCTAATCTTTATTATTTTATTGAGAAGTTGAATATTTTGTTGGAAATAGAGAAATTTAAAATTTGTTTTTATAAATGTAAATAAAGATCGATGACAAAAAGGTGCAGATATCCATTTTTTTCCAATTTTATACAAAGTTATAGGATAACAAAATTAGAAATGCATATCAAAATACACAACCCTCATTATCTCCTCCCGGGCCTCCATAAAAGATATGTGTACCCAGATCATTGTCTGCCGGAAATGAGATATCGTAGCATTGTGGTCTACCTACAATTGGATGTGGAGGTGCATCAACTGGTGCTCCATTGTTACCGGTAATTTGTATGTTCCTTACATGTGCAGCACGACCAAATCCTCCCTTGGCGAAGTAGCCACTACCCATGTCTGTTTTCGTGAATTGTGAACCATTATCTCCCTCTAAATAAGCAACTTCGCCTCCAAAATCCACCCAATCAGCCTGCAAGTGAAGGTTTTTAAACAATGTACCAGGCCACCAACCTATAAGTTTGCCGGCTATATATAAAGCCCATCTTAAACCATCCTTTGGTGACTCCTGCATACAATACAATAATAAATATGTTAGTAAATCATATAATACAGAGAAAACCTAGCAATACAAATAAATATATTTCTTGTGCATTGACAGAGGTCACTCACTTTGACAACATTTACAATGATTTGTCGTTGTTCTCCCTTATATGTAGACACTGGTTTCAATACTCCACCAGGAGGTAGAAAAACATCTTTTGCTAAAACAAAGCCACGACACTTTAGGTTCCAACAGCCTGTGTAACCGTAGCTGTCACTCTACATCAAAAATAGCTAATTGTCATATTCAATATATATATATATATATATATAAACTGAATCTATTCCACATTTACTAAATATAAAAAATAAACCCAGTTCAATTGATTCAACCACTAAAAACAATGTACTATAATAACTATTAACTAAAATTTTAATATATCTAAAAAACTTACTGTCCAATATATGAAAAGTCGTGTCTGAGGATCTCCATTATATTCTGTTGGATTTACCTGAAAAACAAAAAATTAACAATTAAAACTCATTATTTTTATTTATCATAATTAAATAGCGGTTGTCTAGATTATATATATTTTTGAGTTTTTGGCTTGGGTTTGTTAAAATTTTTGAGTTTTTAGCTTGGATCTGTTAAAATTTCTTGGTTAACTTTTTTGCTAATTTAAAATAGATTTTTGTTATTTTTATTTTAAATAAATTTTTGATTTTATATAATAAATTTAATAATCTTTAATTTTTTTTTTTTAATATTTTAATAAAAAATTCCAAAACTCAAATTTGTAATTTTAATAAATCTCTACTAAATTCTGAACCAATTAAACTAAAAATATAGTAAAAACAAATAAAACGCATAAAATAGGAGTAAAAAGTACTTACTATCCATCCAACCTCGATCGTTTCCAATTGGTTACGCTGATTTACTAGCCAAATTTGACATAGACTGAATATACCGTTATCAGAAGTGACCACATTGGGTTGCCATACGTTCAGACCTGCACTTACTGCATTGATGGGCTCAAGGGATTCGTATCGAACAACGGCATACTTATAAGCCCAATAAATCCAAAACCACAACATATGATGGATTAATTTCAGAAGGTACTCAGTAAATTTCTTATCTATTTCATAAAATAAGAAATCATATCAAATTTTGATAGTAGAGTTATATAATTTTAAAAATTAAATTTATAATTTTTTTTTTTAAAGATATGAATTAAATAATATTAAAATTATTAATCTTATTTTTCAAGGTCATGACCAAGCAGACACTTAAATTAGTGTATGAGATTTCTTTGTTTGTGTGGATTAGGGATCACTTCTGGTTAGGCGATTTCACTACCTTTGGTTTTTGACCTATAACCTCTTAGAAAAACACATGCTCTTAACCATTAAGCCATTCATAATTTAAAAAAATTAATAATTAAACTTGAATTTTAAAATAAAATTTCAAAACAATATAATTATTCAAAATATTTTAATATATTTCTTAAAATATGTTATTATTTTAATCATACAAATACAATTTAATTTCATACTTATAAATCTAATACAACCATATATGATGGATTAATTTCCAGTATAACAATATATCATGGATTAATTTTAGAAGGGACTTACTAAATTTTTTATAAATTTCATAAAATAGAAAGTAACATTATAAAAGAATTTCATTAAATAGAAAGTAACATTTTAATATAAGGAATCATCAAAATTTTTTGATAAGATAGTTAGATAATTTAAAAAATTAATAGTATCACATTAAAATTTAAGAGCAATATATTAAAATTTATAAAAAAGGGTATTTAATATATATATGATTTTGTGAAATTAATAATCAAAAATTGATATTTTAAAATAAAATTCAAAACAAAAATAATTATTCAAAATAATTTAGTATATGTCTTAAATATATGTTATTATTTAATCCATAAAATACAATTTAATATTTTTTGTTCTATATCTTTAATTATATTAATCAACCTTTAATCATATTAATTTAAGATGGATCTACACTTGTTTAATTTCCTCTTTTGAATAGGCTACTTTTGACATGAATACCATGGGTTTGCATAAACATGAAGATTAAAAATCACTAGTAACTTGAATGTACTTTAACTAATTTTTTAAATAAAAATAATAGTAATGACAAGTAACAAAGTACTCATTTATTTTTATTATGTTAAAATGTTGACATTACATTATTTTAGACATCTTTAGAGTGTATTACATTATTTTAGATAGCTCTACCATATTAGGTACTAGTATAAAATAACAACAAATTGGATTACAACATTTAATATTATTATATAAAATAACAATTTATATGTAATCTGCAGCAATATTGAATCTCATAGTATGTGTGTATATGATGATGATGATAATGGTTAAGGTCCACTCAGACCAAATTTTGGTCTATTGGACGTAAAGAAAACGAATTATTCAGTTTGATTTAATGCTCAAAAAGCTTGGAGAGAAGCCTCTCGAGGTCACTATAATTTTGACATTGAAGAAGGCTAGGAAGGTCAGTATTGCAACAAAGATTATGAAATTGAGATCTAATGTAGTTGTAGGCGGAGTGCTCTAAGAGGAAGTGATTTTCATCCTCAATGTTCATATTCGAAGGTAGATCCTTTCTATCCATGGTGTTTTAGGAACTACCAATGACCCATTTCACTATGGAGCTCATGCAAGTTCATTCTAATCTTGGCTATATGAATTTTCTTCTTTGTGCAAGTTAAAACTGAGAGATAATTTTGATATTCTAAAGTGGGGTTGATGACCTCCTTATAATATCTTAATTTTCTTTTAGCTGCTAAATCTTTCTCACACCACATTTTTCTTTGAACTTAGAAGTAACAATATTTTTGATGTTATTAATGTTTTGTAATGCAACATTCTCGTCGATCTCCCAATGGTTTGACCAGGCCTTGATGTCTTTATCCAAACCTGGTTTGAGCCTTCAGTGGTTTTGGCTGGAATTTAAAACTAGCTTAGGAAGTCTATGGTCTCCTATGCTATTTAGTTTGTGCTTGTACAATAGAAGCCTAATTGTAGCTAGGCTCTCAATAGGGGAAAGGCCCACTTCTATATGGAGAATAGGATACAGTGTATTGCTTTTAATTTTGAGGTTATACATTATAAAACACTTCTAGATTTGCCCAATATTTCTCCAGGATTCTCTAGAGATGTTGTAACGTCAAACCTCACATCCATATAAGATAACAGGAGTGACTAAATTTTCAAATATGAAATTCTTTCTGTCCCACATTACAAGGTTTTCCGTTTTACAATTATTTTCAAGACCAAAATAAGCTTTCCACCTTCCATTAATCCTTTTCTCAATGTTATCTCAATGTTATAGTTCTAGTTGAGCTTGTGATGAATATCAATTCCTAGGTTCTTGTAAGAAGATAATCCCTCCAAGTTACTATTATCATACATAAAATCAGCGTAAGTGTCCTTCTTGGATTTGATAATCATAACTTTTGTTTTGTCAATGTTAATAGTCATACCCGTGGTAGAGCAGAAATTCTTAAGAAGTCTAAGTTGTTTATCAAGATCAGATGGGCACCTTGTGAGAAGAACAATATAGCCAACATAGAGAAGAAGGATGGTGACTATCCCATCTAAGATCGTGCCAGCACACCTGTTTCCTCTAAACAATTTTCTAGCTTGTTGATGTAAATGCCAAATAGGGTAGGGAAGAGGGGGTAACCTTGTTTAACTCCGATATTACACTTAATATCTTTCGACCACCCCTCACTTCTCTTTAACTTGGCAATTACATTCTCGTATAACCTTATAGTGGCAACTCTCAACTCGAAAGTAACCTTTAGCTCTTCTATTCTATTCCATAGGTTGTTTTTAGGAACCATATTGAAAGCCTTTCTAAAGTTCACAAAGCAACAAAAGAGATTGGATTTATCATTGCGACATTCCTCCACAATGATCCTAAGTGTAATAAGGTGGTCCATTGTGGAGTGCTATCTCTTAAAACCCACTTGGCCTTTAGCTTGCTTACCTTCACTTTCAAGCCATATGCTCAACTTCTTTTTCAAAATAATACCATAGAACTTGGCTACGAGAGGGCTGATCATAATTGTCCGATAATTAGAGGGGTTATTTGTATCCCCACTTTTAAAAATAGGGATAATGAGGCTCTTAGTCCAAGGCTTAGGGAACCTTTGCTTGACCGCTTGATTGAAAAACTTGTGGATATGGGGGATGAGAACATGACCTCCAATTTTTAAGATTTCCACTTGGTAACCTTCAACGTCCTTAAGCTTTCCCATTTGCCACGCATTTAACCCCAAAATCAATGTCTTCTAATGAGAAAACTTCTTTTGCTGTGAGCAGGGTTTCAAAGTTATCCATGACATTCAGATATTTGTAAAGCTTTTTTAGATAACAATTCCAATCGTGTAAAACAACTTTATTATTATCTTTAGTTTTCCTAGTTAGAATCTACCTCCATAATTTTTTTGGGGCTACCTTAGGAAGGTGTAAGAGATTCTCTTGTCTTTCACGAATATACTACCTTTTTTTCATTTTAGTTAGGGCTTTGTATATTTTATCTTGCAAATTTTAAGAGATTCACCAACAACTTTCTTAATTGCTCTCCTCACACTTTTACAATCTTTGTCATAGCATGGGTTGGTTTTGCTGTTTCTTTTATTACTTGAAACTTCAATTGAGGACTTGTTAATAGAAAATGAGAGGTTTGTAGTAAAATTATGATATAGGTCTTCTATGTTGTCTATACAAGATAAATGAAGCAAATTAGTTTTTAATTCCTTTAGAAAGAGATCAATTTTATTTCTATCGAAGATTAAGTTCTTTTGTCTATAAGGATTATCTTCTATGGAATCTCTATGCATGACAAAATTGAGAATTATAAAGAAAAGCCTAACTAGTCAATATACTTTAAAGTTTGTATCTTTACTTCCATTTATCAAACACTAATTTATAATTTGAATCAAATAAAAAAAAAGATACATAAATATATATGTATATACTCTCCACTCAAAATCTTTTATACCTCTACTTCCATTTATCAAACACTAATTTCGAATTTTCATCATAATAAAAATTAAAAAACAAATAACTCCGCATTACATGAAAACCTTTCATTTATCGAACACTAATTTCGAATTTTAATCCTAATAAAAATAAGAAAACAAATAACTCTATCTCAATTGCATTGCATATTACATAATAATAAAATAAGCCTAAGCTTATTGGAAGGCAGAGTAACCAAAAATGTATTATTATGTAAATCATAAAATTAAAAGTAAAAATTGTCATGGCTCACTGCAACCAAAACAAAAAAGATAATAACTACTTAAATGTATTTATTTATATTTACCTCCTTGTAAAAGTACCTATTTATATTTACCACCTTGTAAAAGTACCTAAAATTTGACACTACGAAATGCTATTCCTACCGCTTAATGATTCAACGTACACCTACCTCATGCCCCGTGTTATTATCTTCTGGCTGTTTGATTCCATTTCTTTTATTTATAAAGCGCCTCACAGATCCTGGGCTTTTACTTATATAGCGGCTCACAGATCCCGCCCTTTCTACATCCTCACGTTTTGTTTCTATAATTGGGACTGTGCCTGTTGGACAGGCCGTGCTTGAAAAATTTAGTCCCGACATCGTCTGTTGATCCTCCCCAGTATCCACAAAGCGCTGCTCCGAACCCTTCAATAAACAGGCAAGTATTCAGAATTTTTTTTTAAAGGAAGCACAGTGCTTCCCAACTGAGAAGTTGGGAAACTTGTTGAAACTACATGAATATGTGGTGATTGTGTTTGAAAACATTTGAGTGTTGAAGATAATGGAGGGTGTGTTAGAGATTAAGAATTAGTTTTTAATTTTTTTGGTATATAGATAATCAATAAAGTGATTCTCTCTTAAAATACATATCCCTATTACCTTTAACATTGCCTATAATAATAAACATGAATTTTATTTAAAAAAAACTAATTTTTTAAATAATAATAATTCAACTCTAAATTTACAGTTGAATTAAATATGAAATTGTTATATATTTTTTTAGTAGAATGAGAAATTTATTTTTGTCTACATATTTAAGTAATACAATTTAAAAAAATATACATATTTTATCCAATTAATTTAAACTCATTTATTTAATAGAAAAAAGCAACATATTATTGTTCAATTTATATAGATTACAGATTTTAAAAGCCTTAGTCTAACTAGCGGGAAGAATTTCCTGGAAAGTTGTGTAAATTTCCGTCATATTTAGAGGAAATCGGTTAAAGATTTTTGTAAATCCAAGTTATAGTTGTTAAACTTCAAAATTTAGGTGTCTTTTTGATGGTCCTAAATCCATTTTCACCATCAAAAACATGATTCAAACACTGCTTCTACAAGAAATTTTGATTTCTTTACCCGACAACTTTTAACCTTCTGGACAATTCCTTCCTCCTCCGCCTCAATAAACAACTCCATTCCAAAAATATTAATCTATAATAAACCTGAAAATACCCCCACTATAATGATCTCGAAAATCCCAAAATCTATAATGAGTCTAAAAATACCCCCACTATGATTATCATAGCGGGTTGTACATTGTTTTAATTTTTTAATATTAACCTCTTCCCTGACCACATAAAAGTGTCCCACTATTATTATCCTAAGCTGCAAGTTCGTAATTATTCCTCACCTGAAGAGATATTTGATCAGCGAATCGTACGCATAGAATGTTATCTCCATCTTCATTCTGTACGAAAAAAAAGAAATATATCAGAAAAATTGTAAACAGTATAACATATAACACACAATAAAAATTTAGAACTTCAATCAGATTCGAAATTACCTTAAATTTGTGCACTGATGGAGGATTGACGTGATTGATATATTCGTCAATAGTCATGTCACGCTCTGATTTCAATTTCTCAATATTCATGTTACGCACCGGTGTAACAGTAATAAGAGAAAACAGTAAAAAGATGAGAATCCATTGAGAATCCGGAGAAGCCATTGCCATGCTCACTGATTTACAGTGCATTCGCAAGGGCTAGAGAAACTCTTTGCGCAGTCTTTTAAAACATGCAAAAAACTGTGAGAACCAGAAATAGAAATTTTATGAGGAGTTTTAGCTGATCTATCCGTAAACTTTTAATATCTGTACTTATCTTCCCGACAATGAACTTTTGAATCCGGAGTATTAGTGGGTTAGAAGGCGCCTGGAGAGGGTGACACATACACAATAACTAATAATTTGTGAGATTCAGAAAATTTTATTTTTAAGCGTTTAAGGCAATATGGAAACCACCCACTTTTTCCATTTCTGACTTATCCGTTGAGATTTGATAGTGACGTTCTCTTGGTAAGTAGTTTTTACTTTCCTGTATTTCCATATTTTCCCATTTAATAACGGACTTTTAAGCAATTTGATGTTCATCTTCATAAATTTGATGTTGATTTCCATAAAAGACGGTTTTGCCTAAATATGGTTAATCAAGTGCTTTTAATTAATTTAGGAATAAAGATTTGGAATCATCCATTATTTCACGGAATGGATTTGTAAGTAGTCTTACTAGTGCTATTCAACCATGTTTGAGTTTTATTTATTTTTTACTATTTTATTTTATTTTTAATATATATTTTTATTATATCATCAAATATTTTATTTTATTTATTATTATAACAAAAAAATTACACAACTTTATTTTATATTATACTTACTAAATTCTCTTTGGAATGAGAATTCAATTCTATACTAAAATGATTTGCCATTCTCGCACATAATTGAACATAGAGTTTGTTATTTTATGCAACTACAAAATTACTATTTTCTACCTACAAAATTACTATTTTCTACCTACTTTAATTTGAAGTTTATTGTTTTTGGGAACTACATTTTTTTTTTAACATAAATTTATTGTGTTTTATCAAGTTTTTAAATATAAAAATCACTACTTTTTAAGATTTATTGTGTTTTATCAAGTGTTTTAATTATAGAAATCACTGCTTTTTAACTTTTCCTAACATTAAAGTTTTTATTAATAAAAATTATAGTTAACTTGATAACTATGATTTGGGGCTTATATAGTTCTATATTTTTGAAGTTTAGTAAATTTTTTTCCTCATTTAAAGTGCATGCAATATTACATGATTTTATAGAATCACTTATGAAATATTTTTACTTAATACCATATTGTTGTGTTCATATGTTTTTATATTTTTTTTATTCAATGTGGACTCAACTATAGCTTTTAAGTTATATGTTTATGTTGCCTTTATTGGTTCACTATCTCAATTTGGATCTAGACGGTCTTATACTCATATCAATTTCCAATATTCATTAATTAAAAGAAAATAATAATATACTATTAAAAAATATGAATTAGTCATTGTAATTTTTTATTTTTTTAAATCATTGTTTATAGTCTCAAAGTGAATTTAATTACTTATGAATTCAGATTTTCAAGCAACACGATATAACAATCTTGTGATATGGATATTATTGAAATTTTTATTTCACTTAAGTGCATTCAAGTTACATGTTTGAACCTTACACCTTATATATAAAAAAATCAGTGGAGTGGTACTAAAGCATTTAATACTAACTTATCTTTCTGGGCAGGTTGCTGCCCCTAGAACTAAAATGCACTATGTTTGGAGCCTTTGTCATGCACCACACTTGGCCCTTCATGTCTTGGTAAGTGTGACATATCTACGGTTCTCTGGCAGTCTCCAGATTGAATGGTGGATGTGGTTGTCCGCCGAACTAGGCTTCTCAATGGTATGGTTTCTGGGCATTTTTCGCAACTCTGATGCAGAGGGTTAGGTTCTAGTCTAGTTCGTCGAAATTCTTCTTAGGTAAGCATTCCTAAACTGTTACCCCATCAATGTCATCGTGCGGAGTTTTTCTCCTATTACATTCTTAGTGTTTTCTGCATTGGAATTTAAGAGTTGTCTCTCTTTCATAGGTTTCCCATCGGTGCAGTTTTTACATCCTGATGCCGTTGGATAGTTAACTACACTCTGAAAGGTATGAATTTATTGGGTTTGTTAGCATTGATATCTATGTTAACATTCAGTTGAATTTGTTCTACTAGCTCTTACATTATGTTGCTTGTCTGCCTAAGTAACGCCGGAGATTTTCAAAATTCTTCACAATCGCTTGATGATGGATTTAGAGGTTATGGAGCTTCTGCTCAGCCTACCGAACCCTACAGACGTCATGCAAGGAAATTACCGGGTAATTTCATAGTCAAATCGAGTGCGTTTCTAAGGGTTTAGCCTTTGAATGAGGGATTTAGCAATTTCTCCAGTTATGTGTAGACTCCGTCTATGTTTATATTTAAAGTGGTCTTCTAGGCCATGAAACAGCCTCAAGTTGCGTTAAATGTTATTGATCATGGTCCATACTCCCGACAGACGGTTAATATAATTTTTTTGTAAGTTTGTAACTAAATTATTTTGGGTTTACAACCATATGAGTTCTGCTTTATTTCTTTAATTGTTGTTGAAGTTGGTTTAGGATTAATGTAAGATTATGGAGAACAGTTATGTTCTCTGAGACTGCGACTTTGCAGTGAAACCCTTAAATTAAAAGTTTGGTCTATTGCTTCATATATTGTATATGTTTAACCATTTATCTCTTTATATCAAACGGCTTGTCCCAGCATGGGTAAATGGATCCATATGTATATGCATGGTTAGATAGTTCCTTCTGTGTATGTATCTCTCAAAAATATTTAAGGTTGAAGTCTACAGTTTTATTGTGACTGTTAATTAGGGTTTGTATTAAATTTCACCAAAAATTCGAAGGTTAATTTTTTTCTTATATATAGTAATACTTCGTGACTCTTTTTCCTATATTGAGTCCGCAGATTGTCCTATACGGTTCTTGCATTGTTTTCTATTCGTTTAAATTTCTTTATTTTTTATTTTTCTTTGTTATGGCTTATATACAGTGGGTTCTCATGAGGGTAGTTGCTCACACAGTTTTGTTCGCTCACTTTGAATTCTAGCCAATTATAAAACAAGCATATGTTCAACATCTTTTATGACTGTAGATTAAATTTCAGTTTCTACCACATCTACGGGGTTACACATGGTTCTTGGTATGTTCTACATCTTCCTTTTATGAGTGAAGATTACCTTTCAGTTTCTACCCTATCTACAGGGTTACACATGGTTATTGGTATGTTCAAAATCTTATTATAAAATCTTAGACAGATACTAGATATAATTTATTTTAGTAAAAGAATTAAACAACTATTTAAATTGGCATAGTAAATGTTATAATTGTTCCTCTAGTTAGCTTCAAAATATACTTATTTGTCTGTCACTAATATTCTTGTTGTCCATACGTTACAGACCTTAATTTTCTTCTTTTCTTTCCTCCCAACCATGAGACCTACTATTCTAGCCTCGCTATTCCAACCTGAGTCTCCCCCCGAGCTATCCTCTCACAAGATTTCTCCTTAAGACTTAATGGTCTTGAATAGTAATAGTTGTCTGTTCCTAACCAGACTTAGCTCCTTGAATCTACCTGTCCTTCCAACACAGTTTCCATATTTTATGATTTTCAATCTTTCTTTGATCTCACATTTGCATATCCTTTTGATCCCTTCCTTGCGATTATATATCCAAGGAAGTAGTTAGGATTAAGTAGCCACCTAACCTAACTTATTGACATATAAGAAATGTATAATTTTCATCATTCTAACATTTCACTTTCCATGTAGCTTTAATAAAAAAATAATTAATTATATAAACTTTAATAGTATTCAGTTTTTTTAATTGCAGTAAATGAATATTTACATTCACTGGGGACATCACATCTTTCCCCCCTAAGATTTGTAGGTCTTAACCCCGTACAGAAATTACCTGCATACGAATTCTAAATCACAGGAAAAATAAAAATGCGAGAGCATAACACATAAAACACATATACACAGAGATTTTCTCGCTGGATCTCAAAACCGAGACTACCAGCTTGATTTTTCATTATATTCCTTTCAATGTTACAATACATATTTA